>PVIJ01020037.1:0-21960 GCA_004024925.1 Scalopus aquaticus | reverse complement strand
ATTTAGAATCATTGTTATGGGTCCTAGGATTTTCAAAATGGTAAATGGGCACTGACTTCAAGTTTAAAAAACAAATGGTGTTTTACCCCTAAAAAGAGAGTAAGTCTGTTGAAATTCTGAAGCCAGGTATTGACTGTTCTTTAGCTGTAACACTTCTAGATGACATCTTCCAATGAACAGCTGTTTTGTCTGCATTAGAAATCTGTTGGGTAGTGTGGCCACCTTCATGAATGATTGTAACTATATATTTTAGATAACTTACTGTAGCTTCTACATTAGCATTTCCTGTTTCAACTTGTACTTTTATATTATGGGGACCACTTATTTCCTTCAGCCATTCAAGACATTATAAACCTCCTTAAACCAAACTCTATTTCAAACTTTTCATCTAAAATTTCCTTCCTCTCTCAGCCTCCATAGTATTGAAGAGAGTTAGGGCCTTGCTCTGCATAAGACTTTGGCTTAAGGGAAATGTGGCTAAGGGAAATGTGGCTTATTTGATCTTTTCTATTCAGACCACTAAAATATTCTCCATATCAGGAATAAGTCTGCTTTACTTTCTTATCATTCATGTGTTCACCGGAGTAGCACTTTAATTTCCTTCAAAATTTTTTCTTTTGAATTCACAACTTGGCAACTCTTGGCCCAGAAAGCCTAGCTTTCAGCCTACCTTCACTTTCAACATGTTTTCCTCACTATGCTTCATAATTTCTTGCTTTTGATTTCAAGAGAGAGACATATGACTCTTTCACTTAGCACTTTGAAATCATTGTATGGTTATTAATTGACCTGATTTCATCATTGTATGTCTAAGGAGACAGGGAGACCCCAGGAGAGGAAGACAGACAGGTAATGACTGGTTGATTGAAAAGTCAGAACACATACATTTATCAAGTAATTTTGCCATCTGTATGGAAGCAGTTTGTGGAATCCCAAAACAATCACAATAGTAATATCATCGATCACTAATCACAAATCACCATAACAGATATTATATTGAATATATTGGAAATATTGTGAGAATTACCAAAATACAGAGATGCTAAGTGAATTCATACTGTTGGAAAAATGGTCCCAGTAGACTTGTTCAAGGCAGAAATGCCTCAAATCTAAGTTTGTAAAAACACAGTGTCTATGAAAAGCAATAAAGCAAAGCACAATAAAATGAGATATACTTATCATCCTGCCTTTCCTCCTATGTTAGCCAACCACTAATCTACCTTCTGTCTTCATAGCTTCACCTTTATTGAGCATTTCATATAAATATAATATACAAATATATTTATTTTTTGTCTGACTTCTTCCACTCATTCTGATGTCTCATAGTCATTCATGAAGTATCATTGCTTCCTTTTTTTTTTTTTTGCTGTTATGATAAATTCTGTTATAATCACATAACTATATTTATACAAGGTTGTGTATAGTGAAGTTTAAGTTAGATTTTTGGTAAAATAAATAATTTAAAGACTTCAGTGTTAGTACAGCAAATTTTTAAAGTGATGAATATATGTTGTAAATTATGTTTAATTATGTTATTTATTATTGGGTTTTATGTTATGTATATACTTGGTTGTTTGTTCTAAAGTGGAAGTAAGAAGTCAACCCAGGCCCACTTTATTAGCCATGCAATTTTAAGGATAAAAAATATTCTGTTTTCTCAAAAATCAATATAATGATTAGAAAGATTTTCTTCCCTCAAGTGTTACAACTGTAGAACTAATATATTACAACCGTAGAACTAACATATTGAAAGGTCCCATACTACCACTTATCGGCTGCTGCAATGCAGTGCTCTATAGTAACTAATCCATCAAAAACAATGTAGTAGAGATAAGAGAGAAATGCTTTTTCTTGATTCTGCTCTTTGAACACAAGAGAAGTTGAGCAAGGTAATTAAGTTGACAAGATTTTTAATGTTAATATTTTTATGTTATTCGACACTATATATATAAAAATATTTCAATTATAGTCTAAAATTCTACTTCATTTTCTTATAACTTTTAGTTATGCAGAATCATCAACATTAAAACCATACTTTAAGGGGATGAAATAGCATAAACATAGCATAGTAACTTCTCCATTGGCAAATTATTTTTACATACATTTCTGTTACTGAAAAATAAAACAAACATAAACAACAAAAGCTTTCATGTTTCTGAAGTATCCCAGTGAACTGTTGCAGAAAATATAAAATGTACTAATAAGTCATATTTTTGTTTTCTATTTCAAGATCATTTTGTACTGGTAATTTCTCAGTGTTTATATTAATTGTTATCCAGGTAATTTTCATAATAACCGCTCTTAAAATGAAATCAAATGAAACAATTATGTAGTAAACTTTCAAGAAATCCTTCATGCTGAACACAGTTCATGACTTTGTGATAATTAAATATTAAGTACACATAATTAAATATCACTCACGGATGTTGTTGTAAAATCTGGCATCTAAGACAAAAATAGTTATGGGGATTGTATACTGTGTTATTGCTATACATATATAGTTATTTGCCCTCAGTTTCAGCTTGTTAAAAATTTTTAAATATGTCTTTAGATACTTATCCCTACATGCAAATTCTACACTTTTCCAAGCATATCCCTAAACATAGTATAAGAGTCAGGATGGAGTATATTTTAAAGTATCGCCAAATATTATTGGTTTCAAAATACAAGTGTTTTCTTCCTTCAGTTGCTACATGGCTCAAAATTCTGCACTATATATTCATGAACACTGGTGAAATGGTTCTGGTATCTTGATATATGTTTCACGTGTCTACACAAAAGAGAAAGTGAGAACTGGAAAGTTGAGTATGCCTCACTTACAGTCAGATCAAATCCAGAACATGCTAGATGGCCTTACCTAAAATCAAAAAGTTTGGGCAAGTTGAATCCTTTACGTGCATTGATGCAGAGGGAATGTCATTATCTAATTCCTCTTAATTGAATTTTTTCTACAGTTGGATTTATGTGATATATATGTGAATTATGTGATATTATTAGGTGAATGTGTCCAATATTCAACTTGTCACCAAGTGGCCAGTACATCTCCTCAAGCAATAGTGTCATATTGGTGGCACAGAATTGGTCTTCATTTCTGGCAAGTTGGATATTTAAAGGCAGCAACAGATTAGCCATATAAAGTAGGAATCCATCTCTCTCTCTCACACACACACACACACACACACACACACACACACTTTTATGCATATATATTATAATGTACATTATAATATATAATATGCATATTATATAATATATGCATGTATATATAAATATATATATGTATATAATAACCTCATTTTCTGCCACCATCACCACATTGTTCTTGTGCTCTTTTCACTAGTCCAACATAAACAATGGTTATGACTTACTAGTATTTACTGGTCAAGTTATTTTACTGATTCCATTTTTAGTGTATCTTGTTTTCTGGGTGATTTCTAGTGCTCATTAAAGAATAATAAAAAATATGTACTCTTTGAACCCAATTATAATGTTCATCACATAGTTCAATTCCAGATATCCTTGTTGTATTCCTGGTCTTTTTCTTTCAGACCCTGATCAGATGGACAAGTCATTCACGGTGCCCAAGAATCTCTAGCTCTAGCTCTAGTTATCTCAATACTGTATCTCTCTCTAGGCCACATCCCTGTCTACATAAAATGAATGACCAGTACAACGTTTGGAGTTTTGCTAGTTGGGAAGATTTTCATTCCCTACCCAAACAATAAGAAAAATAAATCTATAAATCAATTTTTCTAATTCCTCTTCCTTCAGGATTTATACTGGGATAATACTAATTGTTAGAGTCTACATTTTATTCTCTAGGTCATTCTACCTTTTACAAAAACTAAATTCCAAGCCAAATTTAAATATGATGATTGAAAATATCTGTGCATAAATGTGGTCTTTGATGATGGCACTAAACTCCACAATCCTCCCTGTGTCCTTCCAAGATATTTGTTTTGTATCTATTATTTTGGCTATTGTGTGAGGGGGTATAATTTCAGATATTTCCACTTGGAATTTCCTGCTTGATGGCTTTTACCCCATAGGTCAAGAACCAAATTTGAAGATTATTCTAGTTACCCAGTATATGAATTCTAATTTTACCCTAAAGACTGTCGAAACAGCCACTTGATGTATCCGTGGATGCAGTGGCTTCAAAGATGATGCTCCTTATGTCATACCACAATACCAGACAATTGTCTATCTAATAATGTTGATGACATAATAAGTAAACAATAATTTTTATTATATTTGTTCTTATGGTAATGAACAAATCTTAGATTCTCAAAAATTATTATGTCTTTTTTTTTTTTTAATCCCATGAGCAGAAGTTTAGCTAGTATACTATTCCAACAGGAAGTCTATTTCATGCTTTGGATCTTATGGTATAACTGAAAACTTACCATCTGTCCCTTAGAATTTGTAATGCCTGGGTAATCTCTTACTCCTACTGTAAAGTCGTCTAGTTAAATATCCTCAGGCTCCTTTAGAGGAGACTAGTATAATGATGATAGTGCATACTTGTATCTGTGTTACAGGGCCTTTCCTCTTAGGAACCAGATACTTATTCAGTCAAAGAGTTTTTGATATAAAAATTGGGTCAGGTCTAGGTACTGAGCAAAGGACCATGACTTTTCATGGTGATAAATGCTTTCATCTTCCTTTAGAGGAGACTAGTATAATGATGATAGTGCATACTTGTATCTGTGTTACAGGGCCTTTCCTCTTAGGAACCAGATACTTATTCAGTCAAAGTATATTATTTTTGCTTTTTTGGTTGTTGTTGTTGTTGTTGTTGTAGTTGTTAAGCACTACCCTTGCTGGCTGTCCTTGTATCCTGCCCCTACTGCCATCATGCTCTGTTTACTATTTTCACAACTTACTGTGTGTCAAGTCCCTTGACAGCTCCTCCACCAAGCTAAGGTAGATACAGATTCCTAGTTTTTGAGAATTTAGTACTGTCATTTCTGCAACCTGGTTTTTATCTCTTTAAGGTTATATTATCACCATCAATATTATCATACCAGACTTTCTAACTATCCTCTTAACCTCAGTGTTGGCCTACAAAGGGGAGTCACCATTGAACTTCTTAGTGTGCTGATATCCCAGTAATTTGTACATTCTCGTAACTTTTATGAATCAATAGTGTTTCCTGTGGGTTCTATGCTTATTATCTTCTGTGAGTCTTCTGGTCATACCTAATATGTCCACTCCAGCATTATTTCTACTGTCTATTCTTTGTTTATTACTGTACTATCAGTTGTTATGACAACTCAGGGGTTTATGCTTCATTTATTCCTGGCCATCACTTTCACCACATTTCTAAGAGGTCAATCCAGCAGTGAATTTGCCCCAATCTCTGGGTCCTTGCTTGGGTATCGGAATCTGGTATCTAAAAAAAATGTATCCATATCAATGACTTCTTGCTTATCAAGTTTTACAATCTAGTCTAGGTGTTTAAGGAAACTCTAAATCAGCTGCAGGGGTACTCTCCTGGCTCCCAGAGAAGTCCTTTAGGTACATAACCTCTTCCCTTATTGGGTATAGTAAGTCCAGTTGAATTTCCTGACAATGGATTTAACCCTAGTCAGACTAGTAGCTGAGAGAGGAGATGGAGATAACTCCTGATTGGAGCAACTGTTGGGGGGCAACTTTTGTAGGATCTTCTAACATAGGGGAAATACTGGCTCTTGGTAATGACACATAGGGTGCGTTTGCAAGCCTAGAGGCTTTAAAGTCTGGAGAGTCAACAAATTCTGAGACTTTCATCTACATGGTCCCATATTATTTTACCAAGTCCCAGGTTTTAATAATAAGGATCTGACTTTAGTGTAATCATCTTCTTTGGTTGGAAATTTAAATAACATATGAGCTCTGAAATTCTACTGTGTTACTCTGCTGTTTAGCTGAGTCTACTCATCCATTCTGAGAGATAAGTGCCTCTTTGTGTGACAGACTGCTTCACTTTCATATGCCATCTTTACCAACTCTTAATGGCCCTCAGGTTCTCATTATTGCTCTGAAATGTGTCAAAACAACTCGACTGTAAGCCACCAACTCTATTGTCCTCGTAGGCATTGTTTCCCTCTATCTTTAGCCTTCTAATTTTTTTTTTCAAATTATGTTTATTGATGTAAAGTTGGTTTACATCGTTGTATCTCCTTTGGGGTTTATACACTTAAATATCTGCAAATGCATATTTTCACACCATGCCCACTACCAGTTCCCCATCTCTAAATTTCTGGAACGATTTTACCTACAAGACAATTTCCTTCCACTGGGCTATCTTTGCAAGTCATCAACAATGAAATCATTAGTAATTCAACATCACCAGGCAGAGCTTTACTAACCTATTAAACTGCCTGTTTTCTTAGTCCACTACTGGCATCATTTCCAGTTGTAAGTTCCTCTGAGAAATGTGGTAAAACAGAATTTGATACACGAGTAAATTACACTGGACAACAAATTTTTATAAAAATCTTGTTACTGAAATAAAATTAGTCATTTCCTATCGATTTGTATGTGTTCAACATGAATATGAAAGTCAAATTCTGATTTTGGCCCTAGGTTTTTTTTTTTTTTTTTTTTTTTTTTGGTAATCTGCAATAAATTGATGTTTACATCATGAAATGGATGCCAATAGTAATAGACCTATGGTTAATACCTGTAAAAAATCAAGTCATAGACTACTTCTTAGGTTTCTTTGCTTGTCTCTTGTACAGCTGTTCAGGAATAGAATAAATGGAAGACGGTTTCCACTGTGCAAAAGCACAGCCTTAAGACTCAGTTTCGAAGAGTCTAGAAATAGTCTCCATTCTTCTGGGTCATGAGTGATTTCTAAGGCATTCATGAGGCCCTCAATATCGGAACAGAATACCAGAGTACTTTCCTTTCTGAAGAAAGGCTTCAACTGCTGGTGGCATTTTTGATAGAAAGTAATTGTGACTTCTTCTAGAAGATTCCATTGTTGGAGTATTGATCCTAGCAAGTCTATCTTGTTCTTGGATAAATCCAGATCACAAGCCAGGTCATTTAGTTCTTCCTGTGTTAGTCTGTGTGGGGTTGATTATGCATCACAATGAATATCTGGATCACTGCATGCTGATGGAACAGGGGAAGAACAGGTCGACACACCCTTGTCCTCATCAGATGAATCAAGAGAATACTCTGCTGGAGGGTCTGGAATAGGAAGTCCCTCACCATGTGGAACTGGTCTCAATGCAGATGGAATGTTGGGGTAGACTATTCTCGACTTCTTTTGCTTCGTTATTCCACTGGAAAGAGGAGGAATCAAGCAAAAGTAACAGTCTTTTATGTGGTTGCTTGGCTCTCTCCATACAATGGGGACTGCAAACGTCATTGATGGTCTTTTGTCATTTCCCCACTGTGAAAGCTGTGTTGTTCATGTAACACAACATAGATGCGGGGCCCAAGGCTTGTCTTGGTCACCAACCTTGCATCCGAAGTCAAGATGATAAGCCTTCTTCACTTGAGAAGTGATACTTTTCTTCTGGTTGGCAAATGTCACTTTCCCACAAATAGAGCAGAAATTGTCCACACTATTAGCAAACTTTTGAGGCATTACTGTTCTGGATTGTGCCTAAATGGATAAAATAATAGTTCGGTGGAACAGTAGCTTAAACTGTCTTGCACAAAATATGAAATATTTTCAATGCTCAGCCTTTCTGACAGGGCTTTATATAGTGCACAGCTGACATCAGCTTACTTCAGCAGCCGCCTGGCAGTAGTATTGCATTGCATCAGAAAATGATGCAATCAACTCTGGATGATGTGTGCATGATGGTATTATGCAATGCAATGCAATATGACATCATTCTAGGCTGATTTAGGATGTTGTTGCAGTCCTACTGGATAAATTGAGACGGTGAAATATGTAAAATGAATTATATGAAATATCTTCAAAATGAGAGCTAATAAAAAAATTTCACGGTTATATTCATGTTCAGCACACCAAGATACTACAGATTAGGGCCTTTTTGAGTCAGTAACGATGTCACTATTTACCAGTGTAATCTGTACTTCTACTTATTTCCCTAGACTCATCACATTCCACGCTGCCTGTTCTTTCCTCTACATCATACACACTAGCTTTCTTTCTGTCCCTACAAAATATTCCATCCAGTATCATTATCCAACATAGTCTGCCCTTTCTGATAGTGCCGTATAGAACTGGAAGGAACATTTTTGTTTTTTTTTTTTGTTATAAACATCAATTTATCACCACTGGTCATTAGTGCCCCGTAAGGAATTAGGTTAGATATTATGTTTTTCTCAGCTTTCCATGAATAACATATTTAAGCTATAGTGAATCAAAAAGACTGAGCCTTTTATATCAGTAATTCAGAGGCATGGCAGGTAAAATATTCTTTTAATCACTGACTCTTTTCCTGATCATTTGACCTTAAGAAATTTCACTTTAGGTTCTATGTAAGGAACATTTGATTTAGCCTATAAATTAAATAATTATGTGTGTAATTGATTGTGTCAATGTACAAATTTTGAAAGGTAACACATTGTAAAATAATTATGCTCCAGTCTAATATTTTAGCATATTATTTTGTAATAAAATATAGAAAGCATAGGATAATAAAGAAAATTCTTGATTTTATTAATACCAAAGACAAGCAATCTGCATTTTGCTCTACTTCCTTTTGGTTATTTTCTTTTTATGCCTATAAATGTGTACAGTATTTGTACATTATTTTGGAGTTATGTACCTTATACATTATATTTTTTAAAAATAATCCTTTTTATATGTACCATTCTAAAGAATGGTACACTTTCTTTATGTCCTCTGAAATTTTGAGGATGAGATTATGGTATTTCAAATAATACCTAAATCTGGGCCTTTTCATCAACATATCATCCTCTGTAATTGCAGTATTTTGCCTGAAACTTTTGCCTTTTAGTTTGATAAAATGTCCTGTTATGTAGAAGATTAAATGATCAGTATCCCAATGTAATTTCCTAATAATCCTACTTCCCTAGGATGATGGCATAGTGGATATCCTGGCAAGAAATCCATTGCTCTACATGACATGTATTGGATAGTTGAACTTGCCTTATGAAAAATGCAGCTCCCATGTTCCATTCAAAAGTTCTTTGAGTCAGTTATCTGTTCCAGAGTGTGTTCTGCTAAAAGCATCATAATTTTCATTTTTTTAGAGACTTGACTGGCCTGCTCTTTGAGGACCACCTAGCAAATTGGTTACTGATATCATTTTGTAAGTACATAATTTTTCTTATCAAGTCATGTTAAATTCATTTGAGTTAAGCTAAGTCTTCTCACCTACTCCACACATTCTAAGTAAAAGGTGTGTCGGTGGAAAATGGCTTGTCACTCACAAGTGGTACAATTCCGTGTTTTGTGATTTGTTTTCTTTGTTGTACACGATAGAAGAACAATTTGAAATAAACTAAACATGTTAATATCTAGAATGAGTTAGGCAACCTTCTGCTTTAATTTACATGCATCTTGACTTCATCAGGAGTAATCAACATATAAAGAAAAAGCAGAATTTGACCCACTGATTTTAAAGCCCCTGCTGGCTCTTGAACAAGCAGAAATAATTCACTTTTCCTCCTGTCAGCAGACATGCATCATTTTAAAAAATGTTTATATTCCTCAACAATGTCCAGAGGAGGGACAGTTTATGTACTGCTGCTCTCATTCTACTCTGACATTCACTGACCTCATCTAGGCTTTAGGTTAAGTGCAGTAGATAGCTTTATTTGCTGGTATCATGGATGATTGCTCCAGGAAGAAATAAAAGAAGGAAATAAAGCCAGGATTCTGTGAGTGCTGCCTACAGTTCACAGCATGTAGTCAACCAACTGATATGAAAATTGTTTTTTCTTACATTCACCAACATTTTATAGTGAGCGAACAGGAACGTAGAGATTTTACTTTTCATTTGTATAAGAGGCTTATTTACAGTATTAATATGTGATGTAGCCAAACCTTTTGATAAAGGTGATGCCATCAAACAAATCTGAACTGGGAAAGTGAAACCTTGGAAAACAACGTGGTCTTGTCTTTCGTGATGTAAACTATTGAGAAGCAGAGTAACTTGTGAAGTTTGTTGTTGATCACAGCAAAGAGCAATTTTAAAATTTTCATTCCTAAAACAGTGTTTCTAGGTTTTCTAATAGAACTTCTAAGCATCATCTACTTCTTGGCAAGATTATTGTGTGTAGTGGTAACAAAGTAGTTCCTGGAACCATAATGACTGTATAAAAATATCAATTAAAATGTGCCAGCAAGGAAATAGTTTAGACTTTGATCTTTTGTGGGTTTTCTTCAGAGAAATAAAAAGTCATTATTCCATTTTGCTCCTTGTAACAACATTTAAAACACAGTTGTGAAATACAAAATGCTTACCTTACAAAACTTTTTTTCTCTCTCCATCTGAAATCCAAATTAGATTCACTTCATTGATTAAAAATATTGCTTCTATTGATTTGCCAAAAACTGTGTTCTGAAATTTAAATTAGGTTAAGTATTTTGTAGCAGACTGCCATAATATTTTTCTGAAGCAATAAAATCAGTTATCAGAATTAATGATACATAAAATTCATTTTATGATTTTACTTACATTACCTTACATCTCTCTTTTATCTGTTTTCAAATGAACTACTGTAACTCTACATTGTGCATTTGCACTACTCAATGACCCTGATTGTGGCAGAGAGGATAGCTCAATTCAATATAATTATTTCATAAATTCTTGTTTGTGTTCAGAAGTTGTGTGGAATGTATGTAGGAAATAGGATAGATCTGGAAGCCTGCAATCTCTGTGAATATGAAATCCCCTTAAAGTGACAGTTATCCCTTAAGTGGCCTCCCCTGAGGCTATCAGTGATAGAGTTGCTGGCATTACCTGCTGAGTGAATAGAGCAGTTGCCACTTGAAAAATCAAGGAAAGGGCCCCTGTATCTTAATGACCCTCTCCAAACAACTGCTGAGGACACAGCTCTTCCTTTCTCTCCTTGTTAGACTATGATGAAAAATGAAATCTCTGTTCCTTAAACTATTTAGTCCATCATTCATTCTGTCATCTAGCCAATCAGTTCTTCTCTAATTAGGACTATACAGAGGACCTGCTGTGCATAGCCACTGTGCCATGGATCAAAACTACAGAAGGAGAGCACTGCTGGTTTCTGTATTCTAGGAGCCTGTCTTATGAGAAGACAGACACATAATCCTCAAGGCAGAAATTAAGTTCTAGAACTGTACAAATTAAGGAGTTTAACAACTCTCCCTAAAATATTCACTTTTGATAAAACTAATGAACAAACAAAACAAATACACACTTTTAGACTGAGAATGAAACACAGGTTATCATAAAGGAAGGAGGTAGGCGGGTAGGTGGGATGGAAACTAGACTTTTGGTAGTAAACATAATGTATATACAGATGCTGATTAATAGTGCTATACAACCAAAATTTGTATACTGTTATAAATCAATACTTCCAATATTTTTTAAATAAACTGTGCTAAAATAAATTGTCTACTTAGGGCATTCTTCCAAGTTTTTAGATGCTTAGTAGCTTTATCATTACTCATTATTGTGAATATATAACAAAAATAAATACAATTACTCGTTAAAAATGCCGAAAACATTCAACTTGCTTAGTAAAGATGTCATCTAGATTAAGTGACTTGAAAGTCCACAATGTACATTTTTATTTTGGTTGAGTTTCCGGGAGCCATCACAAATATCTTTGAAAGCCCTAGGATCATTGGGTATTCTAACGGAAAGGAAAATTAAAGGTAATCAAAATACATCCACTTTAGCATTCCATTCATCCTACCATTTTATCCTCACCATTCAAAAGCATCTCATTTTTACTGCCATTCTTTTTACAACATATTTCTTATTTTGGCCTTATCTCATTGTTTCAAGTCTCACACAATTCTACACAGTATTGCCTATTAATTCTAATATAACATTGATATGAACACTTTATGAACAAATTTGAAGTGCATATTAGGGAGGGCTGAAGATAATACATTTTAGGTATATTCCCAAGTAATACTTATTCTCATGGTGCCACAGCACAAGTGGCAAATCATATAAATCAAGCTTATTCTTACTTTATTCATCATACTTTAAGACATGTTCATTTTTTATTCTTATTTTTACTTAAATTGTGAAAATTATTCTGTGTTTTTTTCAGTCTTCTGGTAGAAAATGTTCCAAGTGTATAATGAATATGAAAGTGCTATGCCTTTAAATTTTAAACAAAATAGTGCATAGCATATCATGGGCAAATACATTGGGCAAATGAGTTTCTTGTGTATAATTCAAAGTTTGTTAATTAGAAGATATCAAACTTCCTATTCAAGCGGTTCTACTGAAACATTGTCTATAAGAACATACTGCCTTGACCATCATCCTAATTCACTCAGATTCAGTTCTCCATTTTCCCAACAGTAATCTAACACTATACTTCGTGAGTGTCATTTTATCCACAAACCAAACAAAAGCAGATAATTATTTTACTAACATTTTTCCCCTCCCCATAGATCACTTATTCCTTAGCAAAGAGTAAGAGTCTACAGTAGCAAAGTTTTGATAGTAGAGACCCAGACTGGGAATCAACGTAGAATATGATAGGAAATATGGTGACTTTCCAGGGTTAACCATACTGACATGTCTATATTATACATTGGTGAATTGTTAATTGAATGGTCATGAAAATTTTGACTTCTTTAGGAACAGAGAGACATAGTTCTGTCACACATATGCCATGAACATTAAACTTTCAACTATTAAATTGGAAAGTTTCTGAGGACAGATTTGAATACCTCATCATTTTGCCTTTAAGTCCTGAATAAATAATGTATATACTTCACATTAGTAATCAGAATGGTACAAATTCACAAATCAATTCAAAAATTAAATCCTATAGTAATATAAGTATGCATATTATATTTTTTAAGTTGCCTGATTCTAAACTGTAGATCTTAGCTTATGTAGCCATGCTACAGCCAATATTTTTATAACAGAAAGATACAGCTTAGAGGGCAGAGGCCATGTCTAACAATTTTTATATTCTCAGCATTCTATAGTAACTAACACATACACACTCATAATATATGTTGTTCTTAAATTGATGAATAAATAAGCTTTTCCATTGTATTGCAGGTTAGAAATTGTGACATAATGAAGCCTCTAAATATATCTAACTATTTGGTGTTGCTTTTAGAATTCATAGTGCAAAAAGAAAATGTTTCTTGTTTAGGTCCTGGCAGGACAAATTTTTAGAGTATTTTTAAACAAAACATGCCAGTTATTCTTTTACTCATTAAATGTCTTAATTGGAAACACAATAAATCACACCTTGGAACAAGTTCAAATTCACCATATTTTAAAAATTTGCTCCTGAGGTATTGTGCAATTATGAATCCTTAAAATCGCATTCCCATGTTTTGCTAGGCTGGAGAAATACTGCGAGTATAACATGGTCACTAATCAAACATTTTTTGTGTGTTCAAATATGAAAATTCAGTACACAACACATTTAATGAACTAGAAATCTATCCAAACCAATAGTTACTTCTGATAGAAATGTTATCAATTAAGTGTTTTGTTGTTGTGTTTTTTTAATGAATGCCTGTTTTGGGATATATAACAAAAAATAAATTTAACTGTGTATTTTATTTCTTTTTTTAAATATTTATTTATTTGGGCCTTCCTGGTGGGAGAATGGGTTGAGTCTCAGCCTAAGGAGCTGTCCGTAGCCACTGCAACAAGAATTCAATCCCCAGCCAGGGAGCTTCCCACATGGCGCAGCAGACCTCTCCTGCCTCGCTCTCTGCTCCCCTCAGCAGTGTACTTCAGTCCATCTGCCTGTTCTGCTCCCCACTCTGTCTCTGATGAATCCTCTCACACCTCCACACACATACCTCTGGGCTGCACCCCAGGTATACATCTTTAAAAAAAGATTTATTTTTTTATGCATACAAGACCTGGGGTGCAGCCCAGAGGTATGTGTGTGGGGGTGTGAGAGGATTCACCAGAGACAGAATGAGAAGCAGAACAGGTGGATCTACTGAAGTACACTGCTGAGGGGAGCAGAGGGAAAGGCAGGAGAGGTCTGCTGCGCCATGCGGGAAGCTCCCTGGCAGGGATCAAACTAGTGCTTTAGTGACTGTGGAGAGCTTCATAGTGCTGAGACTTAACCGTTTCGCCACCAGGTAAACCCTTAGCTGTATATTTTCTTATCTAGACTCTAATATTTCAGTCTAGAAAATAATCGAAGGATATTATTTTCAGCATCTTTAATGTCCCCCCAATTTAATTATTCATCAAGTGAGTTGATAAAGAGATTAAAATATGCTCACTCAACAGAATGTTTTGCTTTTATAAAGAAGACATAAATTGATTTCTATGTGCTGCAATAGGTAGTAGTCAAAGGTATATTATTAGAAGGCATAAAAATATAAGAATAATAAAACATCATTTAATTTGCCTAAATTAAGAAGTAAACTATTACTTATAATTTTCCATCTGAGGAAATCAAGGATATTTTTTCCTTTCTTTCATGTAATAAATGGAATAATTCCCCCTCAGAATATATATTGAAACAGCAACATCAAAATAGTATAATTAGAAGCTTTGTTATAGCAACTATGCCCAGATGACTGTTGATAAATACCCTCAGTATTTTTTTGTAAATTACTCAAGAAGAATTGTAATTATGAAGTATAAATTCACAAGCAGAAGTGCATATGCTTTTTTGTTCTAAATATTATGGATTATTTTTATTATTTTTATATTTTTTTAATTCTTTTTTTTCCGCGCGCCCGCCCCTCCCCTCCTCCCTCCCCCCCTCCCTCTATATTTTTTAATTCTTTTGAGATAACATTGATTTACAGTAATGCATGTGATTTTAGAGATAAACTTAAACCATAGAAATGAATGTATGTGATCCGTGTGGTACATGATTCAAAATGTGATTCATGTGGTACTTCCTATCTTTTGGGGTCTCTTTTCATATGGAGGGAGTTTCAAAAGCATAGTGATACTAGGTTCTATCATTTTCCTGTCTCGCAAATCATTCTATTTCGAAAGGTGAATGACTTTTTCGTCTACTGAGTTGAAAGAGCAGCAGCTGGCATGCGTATATAGTTTGTCATTTCTTCTCTTTTTTTTTCTCATAGAACAGTCTGCTCTCAGAAAAATGTAACTCCCATTCCATATATTTTAGAAGAACAGGCTTATTCGAAGTGGTCAAATATTATGTATCACTGAGGAGAGGATATATCAAATAATGGGGTTTTATTTTTAAGAAATTGACTGAACCATGAGTATCAGCTTTAGTAGAAAAAAGGTGGATTTGAACCTTCCATCCTCTGTACACTTTTTTATTATTTGTAAATTTTATTTATTTTTTTGTTTTACTTTTCTAACTTTACTTTTTAAAATTTATTTTATATCCTTTACATAATTGTGTATACCCGTAGGTTTCCCACCACTAATTCACCCGTGAACCATCACCGTAGTCTCTTGTGCTCTTTTCTCCTCTGTTTCGGTCTCTCTTCCTCCCCTCCCCTGTAAAATGTCGGTTATTTGTGGTTGCCTGCTAATTTTTGCTTTTGTTATGTTTTTTGTGCTATTTTCTCCTTCTGATTTGGCTCTCTTATAGTCCTCCTAAAAGTGATACCGTTCAATATTTTTCTTTTTCCTTCTGGCTTATTTCACTGAGCACGATCCCTTCTAGCTCCATCCATGTTGCTGAGAATTGCATTAGTTTATCATTTTTGATTGCTGAATAGTTCGCCATTGTATACATGTACGGCATTTTCTTGATCCAGTCATCAATTTTTGTGCATTTGGGTTGTCTCCGTGTTTTAGCTATTGTAAATATTGCTGCAATAAACATAGGTGTGCATGTGACCTTTTGGATTGCTGTTTTTATGTCCTTTGGGTATATTCCTAGGAGTGGAATTGCTGGGTCATCTGGAAGCTCCATTTTTAGTTGTTTGAGAAACCACCGTACGGCTTTCAATAGAGGTTGGACCAGTTTGCAGTACCACCAACAGTTTAGGAACATTCCTTTTTCTCCACATCCTCTCCAACATTTGTTTTCTGTTTTTTTAATGTGTGCCATTCTTTTTGGTGTAAGGTGGTATCTCACTGTGGTCTTTCTTTGCATTTCCCTAATTATGAGGGATGTTGAGCATTTTTTTCATGTGCCTGTTTGCCATTTGCACTTCTTCTTTGGAAAAGTGTCTTTTAAGTTCTTTTGCCCATTTTTTGACTGGATTTTTTGCTTCGTTTTTGTTGAGACGTGTGAGTTCTTTGTAGATTTTTGTGATCAGACCCTTGTCTGTTGTGTGGAGTGCAAATATTTTCTCCCAGTCAGTGGGCTATTTGTTTTGGTGAATGTCTCTTTTGCTGTACAGAAGCTTTTTAGTTTGATGAAATAAAAAAAAAAGTAATCAGAGACTACTGTGAAAATCTATATGCAAACAAGTTAAACAATCTGGAAGAGATGGACAAATTCCTAGAATGATATAATCATCCAAAATTAGATAAAGAAGACACAGAGCACCTAAACAGACCTGTACAATTTTTAAAATCATTTTATTTAGTTAAAAGTTAGGTGGAAGAGACATGTTTTTTGTTTTCTTAACAGTTGTTCAATGGAATTCTAGATTTTGAAGGCATAACTCGACATTTTCCTAACACTCTTTTGTTTCATTATAAAACTAAAATATATTCATTGAAATTTATAAGGATAAAATATAAAAGGACAACTTAAAAGAAATACAATAAAAAAGTCATCCTCACACTCAGGAGCAACTGTAGTTAACATTCTGCCATAGTATATTGATTCTTCGTGACTATTTTAAACATATGTGATTGTACTGAAAATATAATTTGTATATTAGTGTATTCGGTTAACTATAGCATTAACATTTTCCTAGTTAATAATATGCCTAACAAGCTTTATTTTAATCATCCCATTATTGTCTATTGTTGAGAATAAACTTTTTCTTTGAAATCTCCCATATATTGGGGATTTGTATCCAATTTCTCATCATTGTTCATAGTGTTGTCATGAATTTTTTTTATGCCTAAATGGTCTGAATTTTCTTCATACGGTGCTGCATAAAAATAAATTGATATACGTAAATTTACACAGCAAAGCCAATTTCCAAAGATGTAATAGGAATGTAGTCTTGCAGAGGTAAAAAAAAAATGACTTTATGAAGTGTTTTATTAAAATAAAGTAATAAATGCTCATTTTGAAAAATGGAAAAATATAAAATTTGAACTTTCAAAATGCATACTGACTTAGGAAAGCTTTGTGTACTTTTTAGTTTTAATATAAACCTGGGCTCCTTTCTTTTCTTTTCTATAGAGAAACATAATGAATTAAAAGGCATAACTGCAGTTTCCTAATTGGTATTTGTGCAAGATTAATTGCTTGAATACTAGAATATGTATGTATGTTTCACACTGAATCCCTTAGAGCAATTCATCATACCTAATAACAGACTAGTATGTCTGAGGATGCACTAGCTTACAAGGAATAAAATGAATCTGAAATAACAGTCATAAAACAAAATTTTTCCAACTTTGCAATTGCCCTTTCTGTGGAATGTATTTCTTTTACTCTCCCTAACTCAAATATTTCAAATAATTCATAGAGTCTCCAGGGCACTGTCCAACAGCCTGCCTGATTAGACCCTCAGGCTTCTATAGGGATCCTGGTATTTTCCTTTCTCTTTCTGATACATTGGCTGATATCCATTGGCACTGTTCTCATACAAAGCATTACCTACATTTCCAGAGCCTTGCATATATTCAACTACCACTACTGATTGACATCTAAGAAGTATCTGCAACTTAATCAATTTGAAAACAGATCTCTTCATTATTCTGCCCCATAAATGCAGTTTTAAAGATAATATTCTCCATCTCAGGAAGTAATGCCAATATTTGTCCACTTGTAAAAGGTAACCTCTAGAGCGTATCCTAATTTCTCCAGTTTTCTCATTCTTGACAACCACTTCATTTTATGTTTATCAGCTTTTCCCTCAAATATATTCCATATATCCCACTTCTCTCCAGCTTCACTACCGTGTACATGGTCTAAGTCAGAATCACATCTCAGGTTCATACAAAAACATCTCTGACGTTCCTTTTTACCTTCCATTCCAGAAATCTCTTTCATACTGCAGTCTCAGTGATCTCTAAAAGGCTAAACATGTCAAGTAACCACCCTGCACAAAATCACCCAAGGCTTTCCATTGCAAAATATTTAAGGCTTCTACATTTTACTCTAATCTGTAAGGCCTGACAAACTTGAAGCCCTGCCTGAATCTCTAATCTTATTTCATAATGTTCATGAAGTAGGCCTTCCTGCTTCTCTTCTTTTGGATTCATGATTGGCTGGTTCCTTGTCATTAAGCTCTCATCTCAAATGATAATCTAAGGTCAAAAAAATTTTGTTAAGTTACATGCACCTGATTTTCTTCCTCACTGATAATGCTTTATAACATACAGTAATTTCATATTTAGGGACAATAGCGAATAGTATATTTTTAAAAGTTACGTGGAATGTAAAATTTTCTTAATTCTTGCTTCTCTGTGACTTACTTTCAGTTGTATTAAAATGATTAAATTAGCCATGTTTAAAATTCTTGGAGTATATTTTCCTTGAAGGTATAGATATAGATTCCATATAAATGATTTAGAGTGTCACATAAAAATAAATTTATTTTCTTCTTTTCTAAAAAAAGTTTGTATTTTTTTAATCTAAGACTATATTTTTCATTTTAAACATGAAAGGTATTTCTTAATTATTAAGTTTCTAAAATTTTATAAAATATAGATTTTCAAAAATGTTCTTCACTTTCAAATAGCATACCCTGAAAATTCATAATAACATTAGGCCCTATAGGTATTTTCATTATTTTTCTTTGTTGGGTTTTCAAACATTTTGTTTCTAGCTCTTTTTCAAGAGTAGCTAAAATAAACAATATAGTAAGATTTCCCTGGCTCTAGTACTTCAATTCTACCAACATCTCCCTCATTAGTTTAGTCTTTTTATTTTTGTTTTTCTATTTTCCACTGGCTGGATTGGAGTTTATGTTGATCGGCTTTTTATTATGTGCTTGAATTAATTTGTATTATCCTCATGCATTTACCTCATTCCCCATATATGTGCATATAAGCATGTAGATATGCACACATTTATATCTTCACACACATACATGCATGCATAATATTAGTGTACAGGCATGAATGTTTAATGTATTTCTTCATCTATTTTTAATTCTCTTCTTGCCAGGTGGAGGTAATCATTTGTACTCATGAAGTTGTGTGAAAAAGCAGTGGTTGAGCTGCGTGTTGACGTTTGGTAGCATTGAATACTAAAAACCAAAGACCTGCTAACAGAGTTTCATAAAAACATTTTTATCATTAAATAAATCTTAAAATATCTCTTATTTTATCCCCCTTTAAAGGGGTTTGAATATAGGGCCTCCCTGGTGGCGCAGTGGTTAAGCGCTGCGCTGTGGAGCTGTCGGCAGTGGCAACGTGAGTTCAACTCTCGGCCAGGGAGATTCCCACATGGCGTTGCAGACCTCTACTGCCTCGCCCGCTGCTCCCCCTCTGCAGTATATTTCCATCGATCTGCCTGTTCAGCTCCCCACCCTGTCTCTGGTGAACCCTCTCGCCGCCCCATGCCTCTGACCTGTACTCCAACTTGTATGCATAAATAATAAATGAATCTTTTTTAATAGAAGGGTGTGAATATAAAGGGTTCTTAAAATGGTCACTATAAAGAAACCTATTAGCTTTGTCTGACAATTGTTTCTCAAACCTACATAAATCCACATTCTGTTTTGATGGTCAGCTCCCATTAGAAAGGCAAACATGGACACATCAGATGCAGTGACTTATTACTTGTTAAGCACTGACTGGAATTTATTTTCAATGTGTAGAAACAATAAAGCAAGAATAAATGTTACTTTTTGAACTCTATTGACACTAAGCTTCTAGATTTGTTTTTAGATTTTACAAATCAGATGTAAAACCTTTAGCTACATGGAATGAGAGATTCCCAGCTGATAACTTTATTTTTACAAGAAGTTACTTATAATAAGAGAGACAGGGAACAAGTGTGCTTAATGGTGAGAATCCTTTCAGAGGTAAACATGGTCCTGGAAATAACATCTTTGGAAACCTTTCTGTCAACCTTTTCACTGATAGAGAGGAGGCTTGTACCTTGATTTCCAGCTTTCTGATTTAGTTTAAGAAATAATTTCTGGAAATTAGTTTTCAGTGTGTCACTTTAGTCCTCTAAAAGATGCACTGAGCTCTCAACCTCTTAATTAACTAAATTCTACTTAAAGTAGATGGAAATAATTATGCATGTAACATTACTTTTTGTGTTTAGCAACTATTACCAACTAGCATACAAGCAAGAAAACAAATCTAAAGGCAAAGGTTACCAGTGATGATTATCTGACATGCAGTGGTTGAGAAAAGGACAGAAAACATCATTAGAGTGTGAAAACTGGTAGAATAAATACAGACGTAGTACTTGCCTGTATGATGAAACCTCACTGGTATTGGATCAAGAAGGTACCACTGAAATAAACCACTAGTGTAGGGTCTCTTATGAAATTCAGTTTATTCATTGGTAAGCAGAAAGACCCTGATATTGAAATTGAGACCTTTTGGTGGATTCAAATAAATTTGTGTATTGCAAACTCCCAAAATCTTAATTTCTTCTGACATCAGAACCTGCCCCTTTACAGGTAGTTCATGCCCTGAAAATGTAATGGTGAAGGAGCTGGGTGGGGGGTTAAAGGGGGTGGGCCCATATGGGCAAAGGCTGACAGCCACAGAGCTGGCAGGCCCCATCTCAGCTCCTGAGTTGGCGGACATGAGCTGACAAACACAAGAGACGTGTGGGGAAAGAACAGCTCTTGTGGTCGCCTCACACCTCTGGGTGAGAAAAGGACGAAAAGACAAAGTAGGGCAGCGGAAGGACAGTGGAAAAGTACCCCAGAGAAAGAAAAAAACCCAGGAGCTTTTGAGAGGGGTGGAGAGTCCTTAGAAGCCCTATAAAAAGGATCCCATCACCCCAATTCCATGCTCCTCTCTTGGTCCCCCTCCTGCTGTCAGTAGTCTCTCTTGCAATAAACCTGAGCTTGCTAGTCTTCTGTCTGGTGTGCCGAGATTGTTCCTCAATTGCTTGAATGCAAGAACCCACCCGTTGGGCAACAATGGCATTATCTGCTCTCTTTACATTGGCATGCCCGCATGCTCTACTTGTGTCATCCCTCCCTAATTACCTCTAGAATTATAACTAAGCAGTTCCTAGCTTTCACAGAGAATTGTTTACAATATTTACTTGAGAGTAAATGCCCCTTACACACTAAAAGAATCACCAGATTTTAGTAATTTATGTCAATGTAAATCTTTAGACTGTGTGTGGAAATGGACTTTCAGTGCTACATGAGAGAGATATCTCACATTTAAATTAATCAATATTGAACACACCCCCAAAACATGGCGGTGAACAGACGCTAGGATCAGGCTCTCCTGCAAAAAATAGATTCTTGGAGAAAAATATCCCTAACTTTGAGAGCTGTCTCAACGAGAAGCGGATACCCTACGCAATACAATTGACCCTGGGGGTGCTTTGGATTTATAAATAAACTGAAGAGTCAGAGTAAAGAGAAGAGAGGGGACATCTAATCCCAAACAAAGGAGGAGCAGAGAGGAGAGATGGGCGGACCAGCTCCCCCTGAGAGCCACTGAATACAAGGTTAGAAACCGCGGTGAGGTCGGAGGGCTCCGGCCAGCCGACTGGGAGCGCAACCCCCACTCCCCCACCCCACGACCCCCCTCTCTTCCCTGCCTGGCAGCCCTGAGGAGCAGGAAAGCGGGAGGGTCACTGTGT
>PVIJ01020036.1:0-21966 GCA_004024925.1 Scalopus aquaticus | reverse complement strand
GTTCCATTGGTCTTTCTGTCTGTTTTTGTTCCCGTACCATGCTGTCTTAATTATTATGGCTCTGTAGTATAATTTGAAATCAGGGAGTGAAATTCCTCCGTTTTCTTTCTTTTTAGTTAGGAGGGCTTTAGCTATGCGAGGTTTTTTGTGGTTCCATATGAATTTCATCAGTAGTCGATCTATTTCTTTGAAGAATGTCATTGAGATTTTTATTGGGATAGCAATTAAATAATAATTTAAGAAAAGGTAGTAACACATCCTGAGTATTAGCATGTACCTAAACATTCTGCTAAAATTTTATTCATACTATCTTATGTGAGCCTCAAATGGAAGTGACTTCTTACTCTGTTTTTCAGGTTAGGAAGTTTAGGGTCAGAAGTTAATTCACCAAAAATTAATGCTGTTTAGGTTTGTAACCAGGATTCTAGCCCCAGTAATTTCACTCAGTTTGAGTTTGCTTCCTTAATAATTTTACAAAGGCACAATCTGTGTGACAAATAGCACTTACTTATATCCGATTTTAACTCTAGTAATTCATAATGTTCAGTCAGAGGCCTCTGTTGTTGGAACGGGAATGTCTGTGATTATAAATGGAAACAGGCCAAGTAGTCCTGTGCTACTGGTCATCACTTTAGCTGGATTCACTTGATTTGTAAAAAGTCTGTGGATTTTCTGTTATGTAAGATTTCATTGGTAAGAAGAATTTTGCTGCTTTAAAAGATAGGAATATTACTTATCTTGAACGAACTGTTTAAAGATGAAGAATGAAACTGAGGAATTAATAGACATAGCTAAGATTTTGAGAGACTCCTCAAGGGATGCCTTTCTACTGTTACGTACAGTAAGTAGAATCCACGTTTTTTTTTTTTTTTTTTGCATCCATGCATACTTTGCAATTTTACCCTTCTAAGTATTAAGTGAGTAGAATTCTTTTGGATTGAAATATCCTGTAGTATATTTGATATTTTGTTTTTATTTTCCCTTTCCTTCCCCACTCCCCATCACCACCCCTGATATTTTTTCTTTAAGATTTGTTTATTTATGCATACAAGAGTTGGGGTGTAGGTCAGAGGGAGGGGTGTGGGCGGGGAGGGGGAAGAGGATTCACCAGAGACAGTGGGGAGCAGAACACTGCTAAGGGGAGCCGGGGGCCAGACAGGAGTGGTCTGCTATGCCAAGTGGGTCAGCTCCCTGTCAGGGGATCGAACTCATGCTGCAGTTGCTGTTGATAGCTTCATAGTGCTGAGACTTAACCCCTTGCACCACCAGGGAGGCCCCCGATTCTTTTTTTTTTTTTAAAGCAGCATATTCTCCCTAAAATTAGATTGGTAGTTGATGCTGGGTGATGACTGATAAGGTGTTTTTATATTGTCCTCTTTGTATATGTTTGAAAATTCCCTTCATATAAATTTTTAAATAAATTTGCACAGATCACTCAATAAAAAATATTTATTGGATAATTTTACGACATTTAATACATGGATTAAATAGAAAATAGAAGTTATTGAAGTAAATAGGATTGAAACATTTTAAAAATGGTTTGGATGGGAAACTTAATAGCTACATTTGAAATTAAATACTTTTAAAAACTTAAACACTGGTTATATAATTATATCTGAACAAAACTGGAAAAAACGTTTAAAACGGATAGATTTTATTTTTGGAAGGATTAAAATTTTGGAACAGTGACATTTGTAGATTAATTTAAAATGTTAAAAACTATTGCTACTTTTCTATCTAGGTCCTGGCCTGGCAATTCGAGTAATATGTGCTGAAGAACCTTATATTTGTAAGGACTTTCCTGAAACAAACAATATTTTGAAAATAGTAGCTGATTTTTCTGCAAGTGTTAAAAAGGTAATAATTTGTATTGAATTTGTATATTTTGTGGGCGCTTTAAACAAAGCCAGTCAATACAGAAATTTAATGAATTCCTGCTTGACTCTAGTATTTATAGTGAATTTATTAAGTTTTCATTATTTGAAAATTCATAGTAATTTTACCTTTGAAGTAACTGAGGATTCCACAGTCTGTTAAATGCAGACTTCTCTTTCTAAGCGGTGTAACAGATTGGATACCCTGAATTCCTAAAAATACTAGTGATAAAATAGCTTAAACCATTCTTTCATATGTATTGACAAGAAAGTTAGGGAAGTCATTTTATCTCTAAATTGATGAAGAGTGGAGGGCCTCCCTGGTGGCGCAGCGATTAAGAGCTGTGCTGTGGCGCTGTTGGCAGCGGCGATGCGAGTTCGACGCCCGGCCGGGGAGAATCCCACATGGTGTGGCAGACCTCTCCTGCCTCGCCCGCTGCTCCCCTCAGCAGTGTATTTCTGATCTGCCTGTTCTGTTCCCCGCTCTGTCTCTGGTGAACCCTCTCGCCCCCCACACCTCTGGTTTGTACCCCAACTTGTATGTATAAATAAATAAATCTTAAAAAAAAATTAAAACAAAAATTTAAATTGATGGAGTGGAAAAGTCTCCTATTCCTTAGACTTCTCCAAATCCCTGGATTTGGTGACTTAAATTCATAATGTGTGTGGTCTGAAAAGCTAAGAATACCAGTTCAAATTGGACCTTGGTTGGTAGTGTTTCCAGGTGAGAAAATACTGTAAAATCTTTTTGGAATAGCTTCAGCCAGGTCTGGAAGAATCCCATAGAAGTTTCAAGAAATATGAGCTTACGATAAAATATTACCAAATAGCTATAGAATTAAGGTACCAAGAATGAATGTTAGTAGAAACAATCAGCAGAACAGGTCCTCACTTTGGATACTGGGATTAGCAGTATATAAATTATGTAGAATTAAAAGAATCAATTGATAATAAGAATAAGGATTATGATAAGAGACTACCAAAAATGACTTGGCCATCTTTAAAAAAAAAAAAGCCAACTAAGTTCTAGAAATGAAAAACAGAATGAATTAATGATCAGATACAGAAGTTAAGAAATTATCCAGAAAGCAAAAAAAGAGAAAATGAGAAAAGATTAAGATTGAATGAGAAAGTCAATTTTAAGTTATGTCCTAAAGGAGACATTGAAAATAAGTGAATTCCTCCATATTGATGAAGGCCACTGTGACTCAGATTCAGGGATTTTAACATAATACAATTAAAACAAAGGCAAAGAACCCAGCACATAGTAGGTATACCCAGAGAAACCTCACAAGACAAGCCTGCTAAGGAGAAAGGATTACCTCACAAAGGGAAGACTAATATTGAAAGCATCAGTAAAAGCAAGGAAACCTGAGTGCCAAGAAAAATAATTGAAGAGTAGTTATCAGATAAACTGTCTCCTAACAACTAGGGTAAATTAAAGATTTTTTCAGGGAAACAGATTTTACTACCAATTTCATTGTTTAAGGAATTAAAGATAGTGATTCTCAATCTTAGCTGTGTGTTAGAATCATTTGGTGGCTCTTTTGAAGTGTACTATACTTGGACTCCCTAAAATTCTCTATTTAACTGCTCTAGTATAGTACCTGAGCATACCAAGTAATTTGAGTTTGCAGCTAGGGTTGTGAACTGTTTTAAAGGACTGATTTTAGGAGAAGCAGAAAAGCATAGGAGAAAATCTTTAATACAAAAAGGAAATGATAGATTAAAAAATGATAAATGGGTAAAGTTAAAGTAACAGACTCTATAAAATAAAAGTAATCCCAATTGTGGGTGCTTAATTAAGAAATTACACCAGTATGTAGCTAAAATAGCATACAAGGGTATTGATTTGAGTTAAAGTCTTCAAAGGTGCTTGTATTGTTTACCAAGAATTCAGAAGTATGTCTTCTTTTGTTAAGTATATATTTTAACATTTAAGGAAACATGCTAAAAGAATGAGTTGGGTTTTAACTTCAAAACCAGTAATAGGGAAATAAAACTGGGAGTAATGATCAGTTCAGATAAATGTAAGAAAGGAGAATAAATATGTAAAAAAGTGGAAGCAGTAGAAATTACCAAATAAAATGGTAGAATGAAATTTAATCTTACCATTAACCCACAGTTAGTTTAGAGTACTGACATCTTTAGCTAAGACATAGATTAGATTGTCAAACTAGTTGAAAAGGCGTGAAGTAAAAGAAAAGAAAAAGAATGGAAATGATAAAGTAAAAAAAGGAAGTGGAGTTAATTTCAGACAGGGCTGACTTCATGGCAAATGTTTGTTTAGATAAAAGGAGAAGGTTTGACTCACATGAGGGGTTCCTTTGCTGGTGACCCCATTAAAGCCCCAAAGTGTGTAACTAATAATCTGTATGTCTTATTCTGATGTGTAACTTCTTAATAGTGCTAGAATGAAATTCTGGTATATTGCAGAGCACACATGAGTCAGAGATGCCCAGTAGGATCTGTTACTATAGCCAGTAAGTGTAGCGCTGTGGAGTTACAGATACCAAAGGAATGAAAGCCCTTTATTTGGTACCTTAACTATTGTCTCTGGTTTTTGCAGCCACATACCCTATTACAAAGAGTCAAAGCCTGCACAACAGAAGAGGATCAGGAGAAACTGATGCAAATTACAAGTCTGCATTCACTGAATGCCTTCCTGCTGCCAATTAAAACTGTTGGTGTGCAGGTGAGTTGTACAAATTCATTGCAGCATAATTATCTGCAGTTTGCTTTTTCTACTAATATCGAAGTAAGAATGACTTAGGATAATGAAATATGAAGGTAACATACATCATCTCACTAAAAGTAAAGATTCAAAGAATGATTTGCTACAGGGTAAGCTTGCTTGCATCTGTCTTAAAGGACAGGTGTCAAGTACTCATATCCTCATTTATCCTTGGTGTGGAAGACACTGTGACTTTAGAATTCTTTAACTACAAGAAGGTCCTCAGATGAACATGCTACACCGTTTAGTTCTTGTTCTTGGCTTGTGTATTCTTTAAACCGTATTGTGTTCTCTGCCTCTTCAAAAGGTCCTCTTTCAGCTGTGATAATGTACAACTCACATTTTCTGTGTTTTATTCTGCCTTTCCTGTTGTAAAAGGATGTGAAGATGATATAGTTGTCACTTTAAAAATGCTACTCATAAATAGTCTCTGGAGAAAACTTAGGAGAGGGTAGGGAGGGAGTAGTGTTTCTTTTCTGTTGTGTTTAGTATGTACTTAAGTGAAAATTAGAAAATATATCAGCAATTCATCTCAAAATGGTGTGAGTGTCAGTTGTTGGATAATGTGTTTATAATGTCCTCTTATGGTAAAATTATATGTAGAAAGGAATTAACACTGTTTTAGAGATTACTTATCTAAAACTTATTAAAAATACTCTTTTTCCTGAATATAGAATCTGAGTCATCAGCTTAAATTTCTCCTCCTGAATTCATATAGCTCTATCTGTAAATAAGATAATAAAAATTTATTGTTACTTTTAAATTAAAATATTTTCATTCCCTTCTGCCTATTACCCCTTGCTGGTGCCAGTTCTCTGATTACTTCAACAAGTGCAAAGGCAACAGTCTGAAAGTCTATCCCTATTACAGTCCATAAAAATTAAAAATGAAGAGACAGAAGATTATATCACAAATGGGCAAAAACCCGAGAGAAATCTCAGTCCAGCAGAACTGCGGAATATTCCTGAAGATAACTTCAAGGTAACAGTTACAACAATGCTCACGAGACTCAAAAACATTGGATGATGTAAAACAGGAATAAAGGCTGAGAAAACATGAGATAGTTACAATCAGAATAACGGACCTTTAAAAAATACTGTAACTGGGCAGGTGGTGGCCTTTCTAAACCATCGTCTGCATGGGTTGGAGTAGCCTGAGCCAATAATCTGGTGCTGAGCTGTCTTAAGGCCTTATTAAAAAGTTTGGATCCCTGTGAAGCCCTCCTGTACCCAAGTTTACCAGGAGATTGGGTGGATGGGCTTAATCGTTGATAAAATCAGGCTTGCTGATAAAAGAAGTAAAGCTTTGAGAGCTTCTAGTCCCATATCTGCCATTCGCCTTCACTAACCAGCTGTAGTTGGAGTCCAGGGCAGATGGAGCACAAGCCTGGATGTAAATTGCAGCTATGTAGATGGCAGTGTGGAGCGTCACTATACGTTTGATTAAGGGCCCTTTCCTTCATGGCATGAACAAGTCCCTGTGAGACACTAAAATAAAAAAAAAAACCACTATAAGTAATATAAGAACACAGCAGAAGGTCTCAGTAGCAGACATACAGACGCAGTGGAGAGACTTAGCGCCAAAGCACAGTGTCAAGGAGCATACAAAATAGAAAAGAGTAAGAAGAATTAAAAAAGAATGAAAATTGTGAGAGTCCTTTGGAATAACCTAAAGAGAAGTAATATCTGTATCGTGGGACTCAGAAGAAGAGAAGGAGAAAGGTACAGAAAATTTATGTAAAGAATTGCTGAAAACCGTCTTTGTCTTGGAAGTGAATCACACATTGTGATCCAAGAGGTCCTGAATGCCAAAGAAAATAATACCAGACTAACATACACTAAAACACCTTGTAATAAAACTGTTGAAAGCCAACGACAAGTACAGGATACTAGAACCATCAAGAGAAGAAAGGGTAACCAATTAGGAAACACCAATCAGAACATCTGTGGATTTTTTGAAGAAACACTGCAAGCAAGAAGGGAATGACTAGACATGTTTAAGGTACTTAAAAGATTTCCAGCCTAGAGTCCTTTATTTATCCTTCAATATTAAATATAGAAGAAAGAGGAAGGAACTTCATTGAAAAGCAAAACATTTACCAACACCAAACCACACATGAAAGAAATACTAATATAGAGCATCAGAACAACAAAGGTGGTGGTGACAGACACCTAAATTATAACATGGAGGAGGAGAATAACAGTATGGCCTATCAAAATGAGTCAGACCATTTTGTCCAAAACAGAAACAACCAATCATACACTAATCTCAGTAGAGCCTTCAAACCAAATCAACAGAAGTGACATATAAGACAGTGGAAATTGAATCTCAACAAAAAAAATAAAAACATACTGAAAAAAGAAAAATACAAAACCCAAAATGTCAGTAAGCACTTACATCTTAATAATTATTACCTTAAATGTATTGGCCTGAATAAATCAGTTAAAAGATACAGCGTACGGGTGAATTGGTGGTGGGAATTTTATGGGGACTATATGTGAGAGGAGAAAGCATACATTATACAAAAAGGAAGTATGATGTAAAATATATATTAAAAAAACAAAAGATGTAGCGTGGCTGAATGGACTTAAAAGTACAAAAGTACAATCATCTGCTGTTTATAAAAAACCTACCTTTCCAACAAAGACAAGCATGGAGTTAGAGTTAAAGGCTGGAAGAGAATTCTTCAATGATAATTAAAAAAAAAAAAAAAAAGCCAAGAATAGCCAGCTATACTCATATCAAATAAAATAAGCCTCCAACTAAAATGAGATTGATAGATATGGACATTGTGTTGTGATTACGGGCCTAGTACAACAAGAAGAAATAACGCTTCCTGGATTATATATGTGCCAAATAATGGAGCACCAAAATACAAAAGTCAATAAAGGAGCCTTACAGAGAGAGACTGGCAATAACACAGAAATATGAGGGGATTTTAGCACTCCACTTATAACTGCGGACAGATTAATAAGACAGAATATAGAATGAAATCTTGGTTTTATGAGGTCAGATAAAATAGGTTTAATAGATTTCTGCTGATTACCCCAAAATCATGCATATACATTTTTCTCAAGTGAACATGGAAGATTTTTGAGAATAAACCATATGTGGGACACAAGCCAATTGTCAATATACTACAAAGATTGGGCCTCCCTTGTGGTGCAAGGGGTTAAGTCTCAGCACTAGGAAGCTATTGGCAGCCATTCCAGCATGAGTACTACAGCGTATGATGCCCGGCCAGGGAGCTGACCCACATGGGTCCAGCAGACTTCTGTCTCACACGCTGCTCTCCTCAGCAGTATATTTTAGTCATTCTGCTTGTTCTGCTCCCCACTCTGTCTCTGGTGATTCCTCTCACCTCCCCCCACACCTCTGGCCTACACCCCGGCTCTTGTATGCACAAATAAAATAAATCTTTAAAAAAAAATGCTACAAAGATTGAACTTATATCAAGCGTTCTCTCCGATCATAATGTCATAATGGTAGAATCAGCTATAAAAACAAACAGGAAAAACTTTACATGGAAACTATAAATAATATGCTGTTTAGTAGCTGTTGGATATGAGTGAAAATTAAATCAAGTAGTACCTTGAGACCAATGAAAATGAAGATACAAGATAACAGAATATGGGATATAGCAAAACCTCTTAGGAGAGAAGGTATTTTAATACAGGCCCATATTAAGCAAGAAAAATTCCAAGTAAACAATCTAATACTACAACTAATGCTACTTGAAATAGAGGAAGAAACAATAGCCATAGTTAGCAGAAGGAAGGAAAAATAAGAATCGAAATAAAATGGAGTTCATTAAGGCTATAAAAAAGATAAGTGAAACCAAGTCAGTTCTTTGAGAAGCTAAATAGACAAAGCACTAGCTAGGCTAACAAAAGATAGAGGAAGCATTAATAAATCAGAAATGAAAGAGGAGAAATTGCCACAGATAACAAAGAAATATAAAGAAGAAAAAAAATACAAAGAGGAGATTATTATGAACAACTAAATGGCAATAAGTTTGGTAGCCTTGAGGCAATGGAAAAATTTCTACATCAATATAGTTTGCCAGTGCTATACTAAGAAGAAACTGAAGAATTGAACAAACTGATCACAAGTATGGGCATAGAACAAGTAAAAATCATTCCCAAACAAAAGCCAGGACCAGACAGCTTTACAAAAAATTTGTATCAAACTTTGAGAGAAGAACTAATATACATGTTGTTCAAAATACAAGAAGAGGGAATGCTCCGCAGTATATTTTACGGTGCCAGCATTACCTTAATACCAAAACCATATAAGGTTAAAAAGTTTTTGCATTGTGCAATAGATATGTAAGATTAAAGGCATCCTTTTGGATGGGAGAAAATAGTCACCCAATATATAACCAGTAAGGCATTAATATCCAAGATATATGAAGAGCTTACAAATTCAACAACAGAAAAACAAACAACCCGATTAATAAGAGGTAGCAGATATGAACACACCAAAGAGGATATCCAGAAGGCCAACAACTATATAAAAAAGTGTACATCATTTCCAATGAGAACTGTGAGTTAAAATAATAAGATATCTCAGAACCTGACAGTGACACACGTTGAAAACACCCCCAACAATAAGGGCTGGAGAGGATGCAGAGAAAGAAGAATGCTTTTACACTGTTGGTAGCTATGTAAACTAGAGAAGCCATTGGAAAGTGCTCTGGATTTACCTTAAAAAAACTAAAAACGGAAATACTATATGACCCAGCAGTCCCACTCTTGGTTACCGAGAGATTATGGACCCATCATTGCATAAAATACTCTACAGTATTTATTACAGCCTTATTTATAATTGGTAGGACATGGAAGCGTGTCCATTAATTAATGAATAACTGGATCTAGATTTAGTATATTCACACTGGAATACTGTTCAGCCATAAGGAAAGATGAATGTAGCCATTGACAGCAAAATGGAGGGAGTTTTGAGGGAATATATGTAGTAAAGCAAGTCAGAATAACAAATATAAATAGTGAACATTTATGTATGGAGAACTAGATAACAATAAAATACTTAAAAAGCCAGCAGACATTAATACCCTGAAGGCTGCGAGCTTAAGAGGGGGTGAGGATGGAGAAAGGGACAAGGTAATATAAGGGATGGTGGTGAGAAAAAATTTAAAGTATTTTAATTCATTGAAATGATAGGTGAGCTATTTTAGTTATAGAATTCTTGTCTCCTGTCCCCTCTCCTTTTTGAAGGCTATACGTGAAACTTAATTACTATTGAAATAAAGTTAATAGTGTCACAATAGATGTTTGAGGTAATTGGTTGGATGAGCTTTAGTAAAATAAAGCTCATTTCATCTCCTACTATTACTATCAAAATAAAGGTTTCTTTTGTTTTTAGATTTCTAATGTTATTTTGATCTCAGACTTGAACCTGAGACTCTGGGAAGCCCAGATAAAAAATCATAATTTATAGTTAGTGAAACAAGTTTATTTTCTGAATATCAAAGCAAACCATACTTTAAAAAAGTCAAGATGCAGTACATTTGCTTTCTGTCCTTATTCTCCCATTAAATGTTGGATGTGTCTTTATAGAAACACTTACTGTAAAAAGGAAATTATGAATGCACATTGTCACCTTTTTTTCTTTTAATTGAACACCATGAACTTCTATCTTCTCACACCAGTATAATTAGATTATTATTCTTTTAATTGGATACCTTGAATTTGTTATGTTTCCACACTATTGCAAGTAGCTGATTATTCTGTCTACTGCCTTATATTCCATACATGGTTATACTATAATTTATTTAACCATTCCCTCACCGGTGTATATGTAGACTATTTTCCGTTTCTCACGATTATTGGCATTTCAGCAAGTAATCTTTAACCAATTGCTCATTTGTTTTTATAAGATAATTTCCTGGATTACAGAACCATGAACATTTTTAACTGTGATAGGTATTATCAAATTAGCATTGAGATAGTCTGAGGTCTCATTCTCAGTGTACAGGGTATTATACAGCTACCCAATGAATCTTTCAAAATTACTTTTCAGTTTAATAAGTTTTTTAAAAATCAAATTACTTGAATGAAACAAGACAATAAAAAAGGCAGTCAATATTATTAACAAGTTTTACCGTCTTTAGATCAGTTTTAAAGAAATTGGTAAGTAAATGTTTATGAGATTATTTTTATCTTTGACTTGAGAATCCTTTATCCACCCAATAAATATGGCAGGTCATGTCTACCAAGTTAAGTGTTTTGGCTGTCCCAAGTTGGGCAGGTATTTGGGGTGAAAGCTTAATGTACCTTTGGCATATGTTGAATAAATTCTTGAAAGTATCATCATACTTTCTTGATACTGAACTGATGTAAGTGGAATTTAACATAGGACTTTATTTTAGGATTTGTATCATCAGAGAAGTCCCAGTACTTTTATTCTAATGTGTGTTTGCTAAGTAATTACTACTAATGATGTCACTACCGGTGAAATACTTTCCAATCTATTAGCTTTTTTGAAAGATTAAAAAATATCGATTGTGTCTTTATTTTCAGGGTGACTGTCGTTCCTATAGTTACGTCTGTGGGATCTCAAGTAAAGATGAACCTGACTGGGACTCTCTTATTTTCCTGGCTAGGCTTATACCTCGTATGTGTCACAACATTAACAGGTACGTTCTGCAAGGGATGTGGTGAGGTGTAAAGGAGGGATGTGTTTTTTCAGGTCTTGCCAGGATTGAAACACCAGAATGGTTTATATTCAGTGATACCTTGTTTTATTCTTCCATTGTTATGCAATCATCTGCTTATCAAAAAATCTTTTTTGTTGTTTCAGTGAGAAATATAAGGGTTTTTATTTTAGTATAGAGTGCTAATGCAGCTTTTAAAACATGTCCTCCAAAGTAGTGATTTATTCTATCTTGATTTTATGGTAACATGTTTTATTCCAGAAGGAAGGCCTGAAAAAAAGAAATAGGTATAGATTATAGAATTACCAATGACAACTTGGTGAATTCAATATTCATCATCCCAGGGGAATGATTATCACCCTCCTTTCGAGGAAAATCAAAGAACTACGTATATGCCAGATATTTTTAAAAGAAGTACATTAAATGTCTAATTTTTTTGGTATTAGTTTTTCAGATCGAGGTTTTGTTTGTACATTAATTTCTAGTGTTAGTTATACATTATGTGTAATGCTCAATACTTTTGTACTATATACATTTCAAAAATCTCATTTGATGCCTGACTGTTAATTTTATGTTCTTACTTCGTAATTTATCCACTCTTTAATTTTCTTCATTAGTAATAGACAGCTAACCAAAAAGAATTCTTGAGGTTTTGGTTTACTCAAATTTGTCTAAATTTAAGAACTTAGCTGATCCTGTTCATCTTGTAGTATGTATAGGTGTGTAGCTGCCTGCTGGGATGGCTTTTGAAGCAAAGGGGCACAGAGAAACTGATTTTACTGATGGGAACATAATGGATGAAAGGCTTGTTACTCAGAAGAACCTAAGGTGCCTAGTACAGAAGCATCTTTAATATACCCCCCAAAATGAACTATTAATACCTTGAATGGCCAGTTTATAATTGCCCATTGTCTTGCTTAAAATAATGATTCATACTTCGTGTTCTGAGGAATGTTAATACCTACACATACTTTGTAGTTCATACAGAAAATTCCCTGTTTGACTCTGATTTTACTACATGTATCTAGTTAGTATGTTTTCCATTTTACTCATTCTTAGTTTCATTTTTTTCTTTCTTTCATACTCACCTTTGTTAAGACTTTGTCCTTTTTACTCTGCCTTTCTCCCTTACCGCACTCCCTTTGTTTCTCTTTTTTCCCTCCCCCCAAAAAAGAAAGAAGTAAAATTTTTCAACCACTGAACAAAAAATAGTATTTTACTGTTGCAAGCCCTTAACCCTTAAGCTCTTAGCCTTGTAAGCCCTTGCAAGAGTGTTGGTGAATTTTAGGTTTCTTTGCCAGGGTCCTTTGTGGGAATTTGAATTTAAACATCTGAGAAAAAGTTTCCATTTTTGCCACTTTCTTTTTTCCTAAGATGGAATTTATAAGATGGGATCTTTGTACCGAAAGGGGTTGTTGTAGTTGTACTGTCCTCTGTGTGTACGAGACTGCCTGTCCATGTACATTCCGTGGTTACTTTTTTCGGTAAGAAAAAGACAAAAAACACAAGTTCATGGTATTTTGTCTAGTTGCTTTTTCAGCTAAGGATCTTTTATGAACTTGAAGAACTATATTGTTTAGAAGATAGGTGACTTTCTGTGCATGAAAGAAAACCTTCTACCTGCTGCAGCATGTTGGAAGGAGAAAATGAAGTAGTTGTTGGTAGTGGTGGTTTTCATCCGATGCTGTTTTCTTCCAAGTACTTAGTAATAAACAAGGGGGAAAATGTTGTTAGGGAGATTTATTTCTTTACTGAGGACAGGTAGGGCTAAGGAAAAGGGGACAGGTGCTGCTGGTTGAAGGTGGTGTGGGGAGAGCCATGTGGCATTCGTAGCTCTAACTGCGCCTTGTTTTCTGGGTGAAGGTTGTGGAAGTGACCCCCCTCAAATCAGTGACAAATGCCCCTTGAGTTGTAATTATGTGGTTCTAATTTCTTCAAGCTGTGTTCCAGACAGACTTTCACTAGCACCTGATGGGGTCTCTCTTTGAGACAGACATTTCCTTAAAGCAGTAGTGACTCATTTCTGTTGGGAGAGAGCAGTTCTATTTTGGTGGTATTTTTTAGTAAAGTGGAAATCAGAATCTTTCTTTGGGATCAAAGTTTCCCAATGTGGGGAAAAAAAAAGTTGAGTGATCAGATAAGTTCAGAATATTCACTATCACCTTATCCTGGATGTTTCTGCTGCATATTAGCAGAGTTTCTGAAGTCTGTGACCAAACAACCTTTCTTTAAAAATAACTCAGTGTTTCTCCAGGTTTATGTGTATTAATTCCCTAGGGCTACCATAACAGATCACCTCAACTAGGGAACTTAAAACAACAGAGTTTAAAATATAAAACAAAAACAAACCCAGAAATGTATTCTCACATTTCTGAAGGCTAGAAATCTGCAGTCAAGGTGTCAGCAGAGTCATGCCTTCTCTTGAAAGCTTCATAGGAGTATCCTTCCTTGCCTTTTCTAGTTTCTGATGTTTGCTGGCAATCCTTGGCTTGTGGCAGTGTAGCTCCAGTCTGTGTCTTCAGTGGCCCTCTTTCCTCTGTGTTTCCAAATTTCCCTCTTAGAAGAACACCAGTTACTGGAGTTATGTTGCCCTAATCCAACAGGACCTTACCTTAACTTGATTATATCTGCATGAACCATTTCCACCCACACATCCTTGATGGGTATGAAGTTTTCGGGACACTGTTCAACCTAGCACACTATATGAAGAGAGAATTGTGATAATAACATCTATCTTTACGTTTTGGGGTGCTGGTATCCTAGAGAATATACTTTGAGGAGGGTACATAGAACCTTCTTCACTCTCACTGTTTTAACTATTTGGGGATATGCAGTAGGTAGACAAGGGACTGAGGTGTAAATGGGAAGAATGTTACTCTGTAAGCTTGGCTTCTTATACTAAAATGTAATTTCTCTAAAATACTACTTTCCCCTTCTAGAGTTGTCTATATATTTGGCCCACCAGTTAAAGAACCTCCTACAGATGTTACTCCCACTTTTTTGACGACAGGGGTGCTCAGTACTTTACGTCAAGCTGATTTTGAGGCCCACAACATTCTCAGGGAGTCTGGTATGTTGCTCATTTTATCTGTCAGTGCTTGCTGGCGTTAGATCTTAGAAACTTGGCAGTATGTGATTCTGGTAGGAGGATATACTTTTAATTTTTAGGTGATTCATTTTTATTATTTAGTTGTGTAAATAGTTCTGTGATTTTTGCCTTCTCTATTACTTTTACTCACATTTGTTGTCCTTTGTGGACATGTGTAGAGTGGCAAAAATTTGAACCTCCTAACTTGCACATTCCCAGCTGAGGTGATACATTGCTTTCTGTTTCAGTTCGCTTATAAACAATTGTCCTTTTTTGTAGTCATCTTCTGCAGTATTGTTTACATTTTTGTTGATTCCACTGCTGAACATGGCCCCCAAGCTTAGAGCTGAGGTGCTGTCTAGTGTTTCTAAGCATAAGAAGGCTATGATGTGCCTTATGGAGAAAATACAAAATTGTAGTGCCTGAACCTATGTTCTATAGGTTATTCTATAATTAACATTAAATAAGATGTCTTTAAACAGAAGCATATGTAAAGTAACATTACATAATGGTCAGTGGATGAAAATGGCTGACCAGTAGTTTGCAGGAACCTAACTGTTTCTCCTGGGTCAGTAGTTCAATATTTGTTGATTCAGTGTTTGCAGCAGTATAGTACATAGCTACTATGAGCAACAAGAATTGAGTGGATGCAATATGTCACAGTTATCAAATTACTTATATTTGTGATTGAGTTTATTTACAATGTTAATAAAAGTAGTTGGCAAACAATGCATGATGGCACTCCTTGTGTGTGTGTGTAGTTTTAGATATTGTCTGTGAGGATTTAATTGAACTGGGCTACAGTGTGTTTCCATGGTGTGGTGATTGTTTCTGCGTGTTAACTTGCTGTCTCTAGGGTATGCTGGAAAAATCAGCCAGATGCCAGTGATACTGACACCATTACATTTTGATCGGGACCCACTTCAGAAACAGCCTTCCTGCCAGAGATCTGTGGTTATTCGAACCTTTATTACCAGTGATTTCATGACTGGTATACCTGCAACACCTGGCAATGAGATCCCTGTAGAGGTAATCTATATATTTTTTTTCTAAAGCATATTTTCAATCTCATATTTTTTAATAAGGTGAATAGAATAGACTATGACAGTGGTGTTATTTGTGGGGTTGGTTTTATTAAAATATGTTTTTCAAATTTCTCTGCATAGTTGTTCAATAAACTGTAGAAAAGGGCCTTAAATTTATCGTACCTCCAGATGTCTGATTACTGTGTGGAGTGGAACCAACTCTAACTTGTAATTTTATCTAATCTTGCCAACTTCTACTTTATAAATAGTATTCTTCCAACAAAAAAGAAAGCCCTAGAAGTGAAGGAAAATTTAATAGCAATAGGGATGCAATTTGATGGCATTATGGCCAGGCACACATGAGTTGCTTAATGCTGTGTTTACTCCTAATTGTACTTTGGATCACCATCTCTCTCTCCTGTTATCCCTCCACCAGTGTGTTCTTACAGAACTGTTTGCATAGTAGGAAATGAAAAAATGAGACTATTAGTTAGACCACTGCTCCAGAAGTGTAATGCAAGGCTCTGGTTATACTGGACAACTGGCTGGGTAATGAGATGTAGAGTCTGTTTTCTCTTTGACTCAAACTTGCCAATTCTCTGACTGTCAAGTGAGGCCTCCCTTGAACACTTATTATGACTAGTAACAAACATTATTTGCCACCTCCATTTTGAGTGGTACTGAGTTGAAGTTACTTAAATCTATGAAGGAAATAGGTTCACTATGTAGAACTAATCAGACCATCCCTTGTACATTGAGGATAGTAGTACACATAGGTCACATTTTTTTTTTTTATTTCAAATGTAAGCTTTCTAGATCTGTTGGATACATGTAGTGGATCCTGGCTCTTCTATTGATAATCTTTGTTTTATAACAGGTGGTGTTAAAGATGGTCACTGAGATTAAGAAGATTCCTGGTATTTCTCGAATTATGTATGACTTAACATCAAAGCCCCCAGGAACTACTGAGTGGGAATAATAAACTACTTGTTCTGTTAAAGTACTGTGTGCAGTTTAAATTGATTAGAAACCATTCTCAGTGTTGCATGCAGTGGTGTGAAAAGAGTTACTGGAGCCACTGCATCACATCTGAGTTCTCTGCAGCAAAACCCTGCAGTTTTAAGAGCTGAGTTGGGGTAACTAAAAGGGCCTGAGGATTTGTACATGTATAATCAAAGCACTATTGCCCACATTCAGACAGATCGACTTGTTTTTATCTTTGCCTCACTTATTTTTCATGTTTGATCTCGCGCGTATTGTCTCTGTCACTGAGAATGGATGAAGGTGAATGAATTTTCGGGTGGTAATGGACTGCTGTTCCCTTGCCAGTTTCTAAGAGCTGTTAGTACACCCATTTTATTTACCATTGTTACCTAGTATGTATAGCTTTTTGAGAAACTGAATTTCCCTGTAAGTAACCTTCCTACAAGGGTTGGGGCAGGGATGAACACATCAGATAAAGATGTTGGTGAGCTATTGGAACCATTTTTGCAGGTCACGGGGGCTATAAAATGTAAGCTATCTTATGATGGAAAAGCACCAGGAATTTGTTATAATACTTTAGAATTTTATGATATAACCGTGGGAGAAAGAAATTCAGTTTAACATGTTTTCAAATCAGGTTCCACTTAGATGCCATCTTGTTCTTCTCTGCTGATCTGCTCATTAGTATAAGGAACCTTGGCCTCCCAGCCTGATACGGCCAGCTCCTAGGGCCCTGCAGAAGCAGCTTTGGTTCTTGCCCTAGAAATTGCTCTTGGATAGTTATAAATAAAGTTTGAGCGTTTGTATCTCATTTGATTGTTAGAGGACCAGTTCTGAGATCACAGAAACTGCTCAGAGCTTGCAAATGCACACCTGCAGCATCTGTCATCTGTTACAGTGTGGTGAAAGGAGCAGTCAGATTTACTCTTTAGACAAGTTTATCACCCACTGCTCAGAATACCTTGACCAGTCTTTGTTCATGCAAAATATTGCAAACATTGTAATCCTTTAACCAAGAAGACTCAAGAACTGGAGTAGGACTTTTGTCACTGGTTTCTCCCACATTCTTTATAACATTCATGTAAGCACTATTAAAAAACAGCACTAGTCTTCTACAACCATTTCTCAATATCTTAGCTGATGTTAACAATTAAGAACTTTACTATGTTTTTCTTAAGCCAATTTTGTCTCAGGTTGCAGGCTTTTATCTAATTAAGACTTTTTGTATTAATCAGGTACGTAATTTTGTTTGGGGTTCAGTGTAAGATAAACAATAAAATTATGCATGCCAGCGTCTTCCTTTCATTCAGACTGGACCAGAGGACAAGAAAACCGTTGCTGGAGCGGCAAGGAAGAGCTTCTGTCTATGGTAACATATACCCAAGACAAAGGAGTACTTCACTTCTACAAAACGAAGTGTTCATTGTCTGTCCTCATGATGAGGTATTCATGGTGGCTTTTTGGAAGGAGGATGTGAGAGTGATCTTTATAGATTGGGAGTCTGTTATTTAGGACTGAAATAAGAAGTATTAAAAGACAAACAATTGTAAAAAAAAAATCTTCTCCTAACAAAAGTACCTTGTGATTTTGTATTTCAACAAGTATTAGGAATCTAGAAAGAATATGATTTTTTTTCCCTAAAATCTGTTCTCTAGAACACTGCTTTGTGAAGGTGGTTCACGTTAAAATACTTAGGTGGTCATCTGAGTTCAAAAAGTGCTGTTCATTTGTCCTTTCATCTTGGACATTTGCCATATACATTATATATTAAAACTCCAAGTAATTTTGAAGTGGAAAATGGGTGTTAAACTGTTTTTGTTGTATTTAAGTTTTTTTGGACTCAGTTTTTTAGATATGTGTCCATTAACCTCCCTTTCACATATAATCCTTAATGCTGGAAAATAAACTCATCTTGATGCTGTACAGTAAAAAAATGGACTTTTCTGAAACTCAGAAGTTCCTTAATATTTAGTACTCCTCTCCCTTCTGTTTTGCTTTGTTCATACAGCATTTCTCTGTATTTTCATGGTATTTCAGCCAGGAGCTGAGAGAAGCTAAGCTTGTAATCCTGTTACATAGTTACGGAGATAAACTCAATTTAGTGCTGGTTACTTGAGTTTCAGAATTAAATGTCAGGTTTCCTTAGTCCAAATTGTCCTCTTTTTTTTTTTTTAAATTCATTTTTATTTATTTATGCAAACAAGAGCTGGGGTATAGACCAGAAGGGTGTGGTGCAGGAGGTAAGAGTATTCACCAGAGACAGAGTGGGGAGCAGAGCAGGTGGATTGCTGAAATACACTGCTGAGGGGAGCAGCGGGAGAGGCAGAAGAGGTCTGCTGTGCCATGTGGGAAGCTCCCTGGCTGGGGATCGAACTCGTGCTACAGTGGCTGCCGATAGCTTCACAGTGCTGAGATAACCCCTTGTGCCACCAGGGAGGCCTCAAATTGTCCTTTCTTTAAGTGTATTCTGGTACCTACAATTACATAAACTTGTGGACTGATTATTTTTGGACAATACTCCATGAATGACTTCCTGGCTTATAGCATTCATCATGAATTATCTTTGGCTTCTCATCACTGAGCATGTCCCTGGGATACTACTTTGTCTAAGCAAACACATTTTGTTTCTTTTTATCTGTTAGAGGTAGGAAGGCAGATCAATGGAAGCATCATTAATTCCTAAGATTGGGAGACACAAAAGAAATTTCAAGAACCAGATGCCCAGTCCTACCTTAATGGCCCTATCTGTCTAATTGTCGGCTGTTAGAAATAGTGGGTGAGCCTGGCATGATTTCTGAATATAGGACTTGTTGTATCTGGGAGATTGATTTAGGCTTTTCCCATCTTTCATCCTGAGACAGCTTATATGCTCATGGTCAAGCAAGCGTCATAAAAGCCTTGTTGCCTCACTCTGGGCTTGTCTACTGATCGACTGTTTTACTGAGTAACTGAATCAAACTTCCAGAGAATGAGGGTGTTCAGATTATAGGTTGGTGAGTGTCCATCTCTAGTGCTTTGTCTTGCATTAAGTAACTGTGACCTTGGTCAAGTTACTTGTTTCTTTATAATGTGAGACAACTGATTAAGTTTAGAACATCAAATCCAGCCCTAAATTCTTTTTATTTTTAAAAAGGTTTATTTTTATTTATGTATACAAGAACTTGGGTGTAGGCCAGTGGTGGGGGCAGTGTGAGACGATTCACCAGAGAGAATGGGGAGCCGAACAAGCCGATCTGCTGAAATACACTGCTGCGGGGAACAGCAGGTGAGTCAGGAGAGGTCATCTGTGCCATGTGGGTTACCTCCCCGGCCAGGGATCGAACTCATGCTGCAGTGGCTGGAGATAGCTTGACAGTGCTGAGACTTTAACCCCTGTGCCAGTAGGGAGGCTCCCCAGCCCTAAATTCTTAATAAGTAACATGAAAAAGCATCTCAGGAGACATTATGGAAAGTTGGAACAATTTTTTAAAAAGTTATTATCTCAGGTATGACCCAGTCAAAGGCAAACATCAAAATACACTGTAAAATTGAATGCTAGATTATTTGATTATTTGTAGCAAGGTTTGACTACTTGAGACTTTTGGAAGTAACAGTGTGTTCCTGGTGGCACTCTCTTTACTGTGTGTTTTTGGGAAAGTTGACAGAACATGCTTTGGCTTTAGGAGAATGAGAAATCTCCCACAATCAATCAATTGTACAGTTGGTTGTTGACAGAGCCTGAGCTAGATTCCAGGCTTTTTTGATCTCTACATCGAGGAGTAATGTCTGAGGTGTTTTAAGGCAAGAGTTTTTTAAAAGACATTTATTTATGTATACAAGAATTGGGGTGCAGGCCAGAGGTGCGGGGGGTGAAATGATTTACCAGAGGCAGTGGGGAGCAGATCAGGCGGATCCTCTGAAACACCATTATGAGGGGCAGTGGGTGAGACAGGAGAGGTCTGCTGCACCATGTGGATCAGCTCCCCGACTGGGGATCAAACTCAGGCTGCAGTGGTTGGCATAACTTGACAGTGCTGAGACTGACCCCTGTGCCACCAGTGAGGCACAAGGCAAGAGTTTTTAGGACGTTCTCAGTGTGTCATTTGACCATCGGGTATTTCCAAAATGTTCACATTAAACTGGAATTGTTTCTGGACAATACTGTCTTAGGAATTCCTCTACACTCTTATGCCTAACATTATACCCGTGTTTCTTCCTACCTTTTCACACCACTCTCCTCCCTCAACACCCAAGCCTACTTTTCTCCTATCTCCTGAATTCTTTTTGCTGTGGGGTGAAGACACACTTAGCCATTACCTCAATGGATGTTGCTTTCACTGACCCAAATTAAGGATGTTACTGGAATCTCAATACCAGTTAGATGTCTCCTTCCTTAGAAAGCACCCCTTTTGACTTGAGGTATTTCAGCCACATGGGCAATACAGGGAGCTTTTTAATTTCCTGGACATATTATTTAATGACAAGCAAAGAGATAGTTAAACTCCCCCAAGTCGCCAAAATGCCAGGAAAAATCTACCCCTGTGCTGCAGCCACCTCTGCATCTGACTAGCCAGACTGCAAAACAGTGAAAAGTTACCACACCTACTCAGAAATACTTCAACTATTTTGGATATAATTATCTGGTGAGCTAGAAATTATCCTACATTAACCTTAAGTTCTTTGGATGAGAATCCTTTGAGCAGACTCATCTTAATTCACCCATTTTACTCTTTGTTCAGTGGTGAACCCTGTGGGCCTTGGTAAGGACCCCTGGATTAGCAAATAATGAGACAGGAGAGTGGCTATTTGTCGAATATACTAAGTTCAGTATCTGGAAGATCCTTTGAGTTGTTCAGGAAACTTCAACTTCAGTAATTCCACATGGCGTGTGTGACTTCGCAGAGCACAGATATTTGAGGTAAGTCAATTTCTATTTTATCTATGAGCATTGTTAAAACTTTATGATAATAAATGAAGTGAATGTAACCTTTTGAGAAGATTTTTTTTATAAATACTTTGTTGGAGTGAATAGTTTTAAAATCATTAATTATTCATGGTATACTGAAACATATGTTGTGGTAATGTTGATACAAATTAATATGAAATAATGCCTTTGTCCTTAGTATAGTTCACAAAGGAGGAAATGATGACTTCTGTAATTTTGTCTTTAAACTTAAAGTATTTATGAAAAAGTCAGGAGTAAAAAAGCAATGTAACGCTATCGGAATTTGGTAAATAAATTGCATGTACTTTCAAGGGTTTCTGGATAATAAATGTAGATAATATATAATTGTAGATAATAAATCTTAGATATATAGGAGGAAGTCAGTCCAGGTGGTAATAGTGGACATAAAATATTGAGTAACTTCTATTTAATGGCTAGCTAAAGGTGTGTTGGGTGCTCCCTAAATTAAAGTTTTATTCTCCCTCTCACTGTTTGCAACCATGTTACTAGAGTTAATCGACCTTTCAAGGTAAATGTTTATTTTGGTGATTTACCTATGCGAAGATTAGAGAAAAATACCACATTCAGAAACAGTTATTTCAGGTGACTGCATTGCTCTGGCCTATTTACTTTCAGATATTTAACCTGGCCTGGTCTTCTGTTA
>PVIJ01020035.1:0-21965 GCA_004024925.1 Scalopus aquaticus | reverse complement strand
TGTCACCGGCCCTGGGGGGTCACCAGCTCGGTGCCCTGGGCAGGACAGGAACCCTGGGGGGCTTCTCGGCTCGGGCTCCTGTGGAGAGGCGTTGAGCTGCCCCGGCGACCAGGGCGGGCCCCGGCCGGGGCTCACACGCCCCTCCGGAGGGCTGGGCAGCCCTGCACCCCACACCGCCCTCTGCCCACAGGGCCAGCTGGGGTCCCCCCCGCCCGGCAGCTCCGCCCCCCGCACACTGTGGACAGTGCACCTCAGGGTGGGAAGCAGAGAGGGAGCTTGGGCCCGACTCCCCCATTTACTGCCCGAGCCACGAAGTCCGAGCCCCAAGCCGAAGCGGCCACTCTGCATGGGGCTGGGGCGGTCAGACCGGCCGGAACGCTCGGCCGGGTCCAGCGCGGAGCCCACGGCTACGGGCACTGGGCAGTCAGCAAATTGCCCGGCTGTCCATGCCCCACGTGTCCAGGGGCCGCTGGGGTCTGCGGGCCCGGAGGTGACAGCCTGAGACCCTGTGGGCAAGGCCATGTCGCTGACCGCCGGCTGACCGGGCAGGCCACGCGCGCCCCAGGGACGCCCTCCGCGGACTGGGCTGGCCGGGAAGGCCCGGGAGAGGACCCCACGGAGCCCGCAGGGCTGAGTCCGTGGGAGGCTGACCAGCCCTGGCCCTGCCCCAGGGATGGGCAGGCTCAGACTGCCGGCCAGAGACCCGCCTCCTGGCCAGGCGGGAGCCGGTGCAGACAGCGGGAGGGCACACCCCGCCCCGCCCGGCCCGTGCCGTCCCCCGCCCGCGCCCGCGCAGGCCACTCACCGTCCAGGTGGCCGACTTGGCGGTGCTGGACTGCTGGAAGGTGACCTCGAAGTGGTGGGGGCCGGGGTAGTCGGTGTTGGAGGGGATGACAGGCGCGGGCGACATGGTGTCGAAGGTGGAGCTGGGCTGGGCGTAGGGCGAGTGGGTGGGCACGCTGGCCGCGTGCTCCGGGGTGTAGGGGCTGGCCGAGGCCGCGCGGCTGCTCATCTGGTCCATGGTGCTGCTGAGCAGATTGAACTGGGGCTGGCGGAGGCGGGAGCACACAGTCAGGCTGGAGTGGGAGCGGTGTCCTGTTACAGGAGCCTTAAAGGGCCAGGGCTCAGTCATCCCAAATATTTCCTCGGTCCCCCCCGCCCGACAGGTCACTACTTGTGTGGGGATGAACTGACATCTTCACCCGGCCCTCCCTCTGCGCCAGCCTCCGTGCCAGGAGCTGGGGCTCCACCAAGCACACCTGGAGGGGAGCTGCCGGGGAGCTCCCGCCCGCGCCCCCTCCCTGTGCCTCCTCTGGCTGGCTCCTCCTGGGGACCTGGCCCAGGGGCCAGCAGTGGGAGGCCGGGCTGGTAGGCAGAGGGTGGACCCCCAGCCCCGGGGAGGCTCACGAGCCCAGGGGACGCGTCAGCCCCAGGTGGAGGGCAGCTGGGGGTGGGGCTCGGCTCAAGGTCAGAGGCCAGCTCACAGCCCCCTCAAAGGTGTCGCTCTGCTGCCCCATCTGCATGAGAACACCACACCCGTCCCTCTGCTCCTCCCCTGCCCAGCCCAGCCCGCCCCAGCACCCCCACACAAAGGACCGGGAGGTGTAAGGTGCATGCACCCCTCTGTGGGGGCCCGGACCCTGGGGGCCAGCTGCTGCCTGCGGTTAGGGAGTCCCCACCGGGGAAGGAGGCCCCGTCTTCACTCTGCAGAGCCCTAACCCCGAGCCAGCAGCTCCCGCGCAGCTGGCCAGGAAGACCCTGCAGCGCCTGGAGCCCGCGGGGGTGGGCGCCTGAGGGCAGAGCCGGGGGTGGGCGCCTGAGGGCAGAGCCGCTGAGCCGCCTGCACCGGCCACGGCCGCACTCGCCGGCGGGGCAGCGGGAAGCGAGGCTCGGAGTGGCGGGACCTGCCGGGGGGTGCTGGGCCGAGTAGAAGGGGGCTCCGTGGGGCAGCAAGAGCGGGGCCCTTCGCCCTCGCCCCTCCCCCAGCAGCCCCTCCAAACTGGGAAGCAGCCGGCGTCCCTGGCCGTCCCTGCCCCCGGGGACCCCAGGCCACAGCGCTGACCTTCCCTGTCTCTCCCGGGCCGCCCACCCCGCTCCCCACACTGTCCTCATTTCCTGCAACTTCAACCTTAAAATGGGGCGGGGGTCCCAGTGCCACGGGCAGGTGAAAGGGTGATGCTGCAGGGATTGTGGGGTACGGTGCCCGTGGCTCCACCAGAGAAGGGGGCGCCCCACGCGCCACACGAGGCTCGGCACCCGGCCGCAGCCAGACGCACACTCCGCGCCGCGCAGGCTCCCGGCCACAGCCAGGGCTGGGGGACCGCGATGGGGGCCGGCTCGGGTACAAGCTTCCTTTGGGGGTGACCAACGCGTTTGACATGCAGCCGCGTCGGTCTTTGAGACCCTCTAGCGGGCGAGTGCTGTGTCAACCACAAACCAAGGACAGGAGGGGACAACAGGCTCGCCCCAGCATCTCCCCTGGCCCAGGCCCCAGGCTGTGGGGAGGGACGGGGAGAACAGGAGCTGCCTCCAGGAAGATCAGGGCCCCCTCAGCCTGCGGGTCCTGGGGGGGTCCGGGGCGGCAGGCGGTGCACGGGCTGCGGGAGGGACCCAGGCCGCCCAGGCTCACCCACCTCCTGCAGGCGCCAAGACCACCCTCCCTGCCGAGGCCTCCAGCCCCGCTCCGGCCCAGCCGAGCTGCAATCAGTGCCGCTCGGCAGCGGGTCTGTGCGGCCGCCTGGCCGGTGCTCTTCGCTTTCCGCTAGAGGCCCTCGCGTCCGCAGGCGACTGGGCAACTGGGCAGCGCTCGGGCGGCCGAGTCTCCCGGGGACGGCCCTAGCGAGGCCCCAATACACCCGTCTTCATCCCAGCCCGGCCGGGTTTCGGGGCCCTCCGGGGACAGACGTGGTCCAGGGTCACCCACATGTTCGCACGACACAGAAGCCAGCAGCCACTGACCACAGGACAGCCCAACGAAACTGAGCGACGCTGTGGCCAGGGCGCCCGGTCCAGGGGGTGGGAGAAGGTGAGACGCTGTCTCCGGATTTCCCGTGCACAGGGGACGCCCCAGGACTGTGCTTTGGGAGACACGTGTTAGACTTCCGCTGTTTTCCCCCCACCGCGGCCACCAGAAAACGCAAACTGGTGCGTGCGGCTGGAACCCCTTTTCTGCTGGGGGTGCCGGGGCGTGGGCTCCTGCGGCGCCGCAGAGGGGCTGGCCGGCCCTGGGCGCGGCGCTTCTCCTCTCGGGGCTGCTGAATTAATGGGCGAGCGAGTGGGTGGGCACGGACGATGATGGGGGCACGAGGGGCGGCGGACGGGCCCCAGCAGAGGGAGGAGGACGTGACTTTGTCCCTCCCTCTGGGAGAGCCCAGCGGGCGCTGCAGGCCCCGCAGACGCCGTCCTCTCCCGCGCGGAGCGGAGCCCGCCTGAGCAGTGCCCTGCTGCCGGCGGCTCCCGGCTGCCCGCGGACCCCCATGGACCCCGAGTGCCCGGGGCTCCAGTCCGCCCAGCTCTGTCCCCAGCAGGAGGCGGCCGCAAGGCAAGCAGCCGGCCTCGGCACCAGCGGAGGGGCAGGAAGCAGCCCCGCGACAGCAAGCGCCGTTCAGATTTTAACTTGTCCACATTCTTTGCTGATCTGCGGTGGTGCCAGGGAATTAGTCACCGGGCCAGAAGGAGCGGGGCCGATAGGATCTCCCCACCCGGCAGCCGCGCAGCGGGAGGGAACCCGGAGGCTCCCGGGCTGGCCGCGCAGGAGCCCTGTGAGCGCGGGAAGGTTGCTCAGGCACAGCCGGCCCGCGCCTCCCCCGCCCGCCCAGTCTGCGTCCCGCCCGCACCGGGCCTCCAACGGGCCTGCCCAGCTGAGTCCCCAGCAGGGGCTCCCCTGCCCCAGCGGGCACCCCACGCGGCCTCCCGTATCCGGGTTGGGGGCTGCGTGCGGGGAAGCCCCCTTCTCCCACTGCCCTGGGGCTCCGGGGGCCCAGCCCTCTGGGCCCCGCACCTGCCTGAGGCACAGAACTTCCCTCGTGCCTCAGTGCGGGTGAGGCTTTGCGCAGCCAGGGCCCGCTGGCCAGGCCGCTGCAGCCGCCCGCCTGCCTGCAGGAGGCTTCGGTGTCCCCTCCTAGGGGCTGGGAGCTCCGCCCGGGCCAGCTCTGGCCAACGGCCGAGGGCCCCGAGGCCCCGGAAGCCAGGGCAGACCCACTTGGCAGCAGGGAGGGACTGGGCAAAACCAGGACTTTTTCTGGTTTGTTTTGCTCTCAATAAGAACTCCCAAGAGAGCAGGCTAATTAGGACACGCCCGGCCTGCGGCGGCCCGCATGTGCCCACACGCGCGGGGCCCCGGGCGAGAGCGGGCAGGGCAGCGGGGCGGGGCTCCCTCCAGCGCCAGGTCCGAGGCTCGGCCCGGCCTGCGCCAGGCGGTGGCCACCTGTCCTCGGGGGCCGGCCTCCCGGAGGGTGCGTTGGCCCCTCCCAGGAGTCTGCTTCTGCCCAGGGGGTCCCAGGAAGGAGCCGCCACCTGGAGGCCCTGGAGGGCCGGCCACAGAGCCCGCTGACCCGGCCCTGCCTCAGGCTCCCTCAGAACCCGGCACCCCTCCGGGGCCCCTGCCACCGAGAGGCAGACACGGGGTGCAGGCGGAGCTCAAACCCGGGGGGCGGCCACGAGAGCCTGTCCGCCAGGCTCAGGACGGCTCCGATGCAGCCCCAGCGCCGACTCCGCCAGCCCGCCCCGGCGGCCTGAGGGGCAGAGGGCGCCCCTAAGCCCGCAGGGCCGACAGCTCGCGCGCCGGCTCTGGGACGTGCTGCTCGCCAGGCACAAAGACGCGAAGAGAATGCCGGCACCGCCGCTCGCCGCCTCCTAGAAGCCTCCCGGGCTTGCCCCTCTCCCCCGTGCCGGGTTGGGGCTCCCCCCGCCGTGTCATGGCTACTGACAGGCACCCTGCAGGCTCGTTCTGAGCGTGGGCCGGCTCACGCCCGCACGGTGCCCGCACGGGCGCCTGGTAGCGACTCCCCACTTTCGGCCCCGGAGCTGACAGCTCAGAGTCGCGCCTGGGCCGGGCAGCACTGGCGCCGCCTCCGGGCAGCGGCGGTAGCAAGCACGGGCCGGCTCCTCTGCCGCCCACTCCTCCCTCTGCCAGAAGGGGCCTCCCGCTCGGGGGCTTCGCTGGAGACCCCGGCACAGGCGGCCCTGAGCCCCGAGGGCAGCTCCCGGGAAGAACTGGCCTTTGCTGGAGCCGGGCCCGCCGAGGCCTTCAGTGCCCACAGGACAGCCCGGCGGGGGCCTGAGGGACACAGGGACAAACAAGCGAGGGGCCGTCGCCTGGCGGCCGTGGGATATGAGGAGCCCGACAGATGTGACCCCTGAGAGGCCGGCTGCCCCGGGGGGCACGGGATAGCCGCCGAGCCGCCCCCTCCACCCAGCCCGAGGACGGCGTCTCCGGCCGGGGCGGGCCGCCGGTGCCCAGGATGCGGGGCTCGGGCCACAGCCCCCAGGGAGTCAGAGGGTCCTGCCCCAGCTTCGCGCTGCCTGGCTGGTGGTCCCCGATCTCTGGAAAGTGGGGTGAGCAGTGTCCTCTGGCTTCCTTCCAGCCCCAGAGTGAGCTGGATGGAGGGAGGCTGGCGTGAAGCCTTCGAGGTGACTGCACAGGCCCGGCCCCCAGACCCCCCCCCCCCAGGGGCCCCAGGAGCTGTCCCTGCCGGGCCTGCGGCAGCGGGCTGCGGTGTGACTCCATGCCCCCTGTGAGCGGGGCGCCCAGCCCAGGTGTCTGCCCTGACCCCAGGAAGCTCGGGTGAGGGGCTGGGGCGGCCAGGGCGCGGCGGGAGCAGGGCGGCAGGCTGCGTGGAGAGGGCCACGCCTGTCCCGCCGCACCCCGCGGCACCTCCACTCCCGGCGGGGCCGGCAGGACCCGGCGCGCGCGGCTCCTCGGAAACCTGCCGCGCGCTCCCGTCGCCCGCGGCCTCCGCGGGGACTCGCCCGCGTGTGCGGCGGGGCGGGTGGGGCCGTCTGCGGACGCGAGGGTGACCGCTGCCCCCACAGCGTCGTCGGCCCGGAGGGGTCCGGCTGCGGGATGCCAGGGCGGGCGGGCGGACACCGGGGACGCACAGGGGGCGGGTCCAGCGGGACGGGTGGTGGAGAGGGGCGCAGACCGCGGGGGCGGCGGGGTCCGCGGGCCCCTCCCCCAGCACCACGGCGTGCGCGCCTCCAGGCTCTGCGGCCGCCCGCCTGTCCGCCCGTCCGTCCTGCCCAGGCCCCGGGCCCCAGGGGCCGCGCAGCGCCCTCTCCCTGCAGTGGCCAGCGCAAGGGGTGGCCGACGGCTTGAATTATGACCAGTGTGAGGGGTGATGTGGGAGGGCCGGGGAGGCTGGGGCTGTCCCCCTCCATCCTGTCCAGCTCTGCCCCGCTCCAGCGGGAAGCCTGCTCTCCCTCCACGCCGCCCCGCCCCGCCGCCTGCCCCCGGCCCCCCACACCTCCCTGAGTGTCCCAGTGGTCACTCCAGCCCCGCGGCCCCAGCCCCTCAGCCACCCTCCCGCCTCCGCCCGTCCCCTGCTGGCCGTCAGCAGATGAGGTGTCGCGGCCACTTCTCTGACGGCCCCTCCTCTCCTCCTGCCTCCTCCCGGTGCCCGGTCCCTCCCAGACGTCCCTCCTCCCCTGCTCGTCCCCTCCCGCCACGCCACTTCTCCCTCACACCTATGCTTCCCCACCTGCCGCCTGCTCCAAACCTGGCCGCCCCTCCCCTCCCACCCCTACCTGCGGGCCAGCTCCAGGCCCCAGCTGCCCCCCCCTCCCGGTCGCCTGGCTCCCTCCGGTGGCCGCTCTCAGCTCTGCAGGAGGCTCCAGTGCGCCTGGGCCTTTCCCGCCAGGTGACCGGCCAGCCCTCCGCCCCCAGGGGCAGAGCTCAGCTGGTGAGGCGGCCGGCTGCTCCCCCGCCCGGAGCCTCTGGGGGGCTCGGAGGTCCAGGCGCTTGGCCTGAGTGCCGGGGGCCCGGGAGGCCGAGGCTGCTCAGGACAGAGGATGCAGGCCCTGGGCGCTGCTGCTGGACGCGCAGCGGCCACCCCCCGCTGCTGAGCCCACCGCTCGCCGGCCGCGCTGGCGTCCTGCTCGCGGGGAAGGGCCCTGGGGAGACCCGGCCCCTGTACCCGGCCCGCAAAGCCACGCGGTGGCTCAGCCTTGGACGCCCTCGAGCTGACGGGTGGCGCGGCCCGTGGGCGCCGCAGGGGAAGAGGCCCCCTGGGGTGGGGAGCTGAGCCGAGCAGCCCGGGGGGAGGCCCCCGCACCTGCCGAGGACCCACACGGACGCGGTGGGGGGCGGCGGCGGCGGCGGTCACTGCGGGGCCCAGGCACGGACCGCACAGCTGTGCACAGGCCCCAGGCCCCTCCCTGCCCAACAGCTCCGCCGGCCCCGCTCGAGCCCCGCGTCAGGGAGAGGAAGGGGCACAGAGGCCCCGAGACCCTGGCCGCCACTGGCCAGACAGGGACTGGGGCCTTCCGGTCAGTCCCCGTGTGACGGCAGCCCCGGCTCGGGCGCCTTCGGGGGTCTGTGGCACAGGCTGCCCCGGGGGCCCCGGGCCGGCTGGAGCCAGTGCCGTGTTGGGGAGCGAGCGTTCCGGGGGGTGGGGGAAGGATGCAGCCCCGCCCTGGACAGCGGCCCCGGCCGCACCTCTCCCCGAGCAGGGTGGGGGCGGGGGGGTCACGCCCGTGCCCTCCGGGCCACTCTGCGCCACGGCCCCCACACGGCCCTGCCTGGAGACCCGCGCCCGCGGCACAAGGGCCCTCCCTGCCCCAGCACAGCACGCACCGCGTCCACTTCAGGCGCCCCATCCGCAGCACACGGGCACACCCGTGCACCCCGACACCTGCGCACATGCGCCGAGAGCTGCTCGTCCCCCGACGCTGCGGGCCGGGGTCTCTGTGGCCCTGACTCCCAGCTCAGTCCTCTGCCGGGGCCCAGGGACACCTGGGCTCTCCCTGACCCGCATCCCACCCTCTGCCCACGGCTGGCCCGGTGAGCCACGCGCCCAGCTCCTCCCTGGTGGGGAATGGCCAGCGTGGAGCAGCTGCGCCGCCCCGACCGCTCAGCTGGCAGCTGGCGCCCGCAGGGCTCCGGGGACCCGGTGAGTGTGGGGCGAGCCCAGTCCCCGGGGCCCGGGCCGCAGCCCTCCGCGCCTCCTGCCAGGCTGCCGCCCCCGTGAGGGCCACAGGGCGGCATGAATCCTTGCTGAGCTCGTGCCCCCAGCCACGGCCCCATGGCCCGAGCGAGCAGGCTCCAGGCAAGGGTGCTCCCAGCCCGGCTGGACAGGACACCACCGGGCACACTGAGCCCACCCAGGCAGGGCTGCCGTGGACCCGAGCCTGGACGGAGCAGCAGCCTCGGCGGGCGCCCCGGACAGCCCGCGCTGGCCGCCCGCAGCCCCACGACCTGCTGCCCCGGGGCTCCTCCAGGACAGACAGACACGCGCCCCCGTCCGGAGCTGCCCAGCCCCGGCCCGCCGGCTCAGGTGGGGTGGCTGCCCGCCACGGCAGCAGTGGCCGGCAGGGCAGAGCGAGGGTGGCCGAGGCCCGGGGGGGTGGACACGGCGCCTACCGTGGCGAAGCGCTGCAGGGGGTCGCTGGCGTGCAGCATGGTGGGCGCCGGGGCTGCTCTCGCGGGGGGCCGGCGCGCCGCGGGGCCGGGCACGGGTGTCCGTGGCGGGGAGGCTCCGTGGCTAGGGGCGCGGGCGCTGCGGACGCCCCGGAGCATCTGGGCCGCGGGCCGGCATCCTCGCTCTGCCCTCTCCCGCGTTCTGTCAACTGGCTGCATCCAACAACAAACCGCGGCCCACCCCTTTATTCCTCATGACTATTCATCAGCGCGGGGCAGGCCCCAGCTTGCCCGAGGGTGTGCTGGACCGCACCACGGAAGCTGCTGGGGCGGGGGCGCGGGCCGCCGGCCCCTCTGAGAACAAGCCCCGCCCGGCTCCTTCTCTGGGCCGTCCCCGGAGGCTCTGGGACCGCGGGCAGCCCCGGCCAGAGGCCCTGCAGGCCAGGCCAGGCCACCCCGCAGGGAAGAGAAGGTGCCGCAGCCACCCGCCGCCTGAGCGCTTCCCTCCTGCCCAGGGGCCCAGCGGCCCTCCGGGCCGCCCCAGAGGAAGGAAGCGGCGCTCCCGCGCATCTGTGACTGCGGAGCAGCCGGGCGTGGCACTGGCAGAGCCGAGCGAGCGCCAGCCTCGTGCTCTGCGCCCGCCAAGCAGTGCGGCCCTGGGCTCCTGGGGCTCCTGGGGACCCGCCCGGCGGAGGCCCTCCAGCCGGGGTTGGCGCCCCTTGTGAGTCCGAACCCCACTAGAACGTCGCCGTCTCTGTCTGGGAAGCCCTGGGCACCGGGGGGGACCCCAGGCCCCAAAGACGGCCGCCCTCGCACCCACAGGGAAGCCCGCCCGAGACAGCGGTGACCCCGCCTCTGGCCTGGTCCTGCTCTCCCCGAGCGTCCAGGCGGCTGCCGGCAGAGGGGCCCAGGGACCGGCGGGAGCGCCCGGGCCGGCTGGGGCTGGGGTCACACACCCAGGCCCCACTGCCCGGGGCTGAGCTCCGGGCTGCACCCCACTGGCGTGGCGGTCAGCTCTTGTGCGCACCGTCAGGCGGGCGGGGGCAGCGGCCGCGTGCCCACAGCCCGGATGGTCATGCGAGCAGGGCTAGGCGGGAGCCCCCAAGACACCCCGGAAGGCCCGTGCTGGGGGCTTCTGCCGGGAGTGGGGTGGGTGTGTCCCGGCCCCACTGCAAAGAGGGTCTGGGTGGGCGCTACTACAGGTGGATGCGGGGCCCAGGGCCAGGCGCTGCCCGCTCGCGGCTGGTGTCCCGCCATGCCTGCCCCAAAGAGCCCCGGCAAGGCTGGCCCCCAGCTGACCGGGCTTTACAAGCAGCCGAAAGTGGAGAGCAAAGGTCAGAAGAATTTGAGGTGAGCGGCGGGGAGCGGGCCAGGGGGGCAGGAAGGGGACACCCGGGCGTGGGGATCAGCCCCAGGTGGCCCCAGGCCCACGCCCGGCGAGCCGCCGGCACCCCAGTCTGCCTGGGGTGCGAGGGACAGCGTGACCCCCGACGGGGCGGAGCGGAGTGGGAGGGAGGCCCCCGCGAGCCCTCTCAGGCGGCACAGCCCGGCGGCCCTGGCCAGGGGCCTGCGTGCTGCTTTAAGCCGCTTGTGGGCGGAGTTTGTGGGGAGCAGGAGAGGGTGGCGGGGGCCTGGCCCCGTGGGGGCTGGGGCTCCACTGAGTGCCCACGGGTCACTGCTGGGTGGGCAGCTGCAGCCCGCCGGCCCCCTGGGGGGTTCCCCTGGCGACGCCTGGGTGAGAGGGCAGGTGAGGCGTCCAGCCCCTCCTCCAGAGTCTGCCCACGCGGGCTCCTGTGGGCACCTGCAGGGTGGGGGCCGGACGTCTGCGGCAGCCCCGCCCAGGGCCGCAGCCGGGCAGCTGTCGCCGGAGAAAGGCGCCAGGAGAGGCGGGAAGGGGAGGGCAGCAGGGGCAGCGCTGGCGGGGCGGCCCCAGACGGGGGGGCGGGGGCGCCACCAGGCACAGCGCCTCTGGCCTCCCTCTCTGGACCCCTCTTTCTGCATCCTCAGAGCTGGTCCCCCCCGAGCGCTCGTCCCTCTGCCGCGACTTGGGGGTCGGGACCGATGGCCAGGCCAGCACGGGGGTGTCCGAGGGAACAGGCTTCTGAGCCGGGCTGGCTGCGTCTCGGGGAGGCCTCGTCAGGCCGTCTCTGCTCCTCCCTCCGGCCGGAGACCCCCGAGCTCCGCCTGGCCAGGCCTGGCCTCCCCTCTGGGCTCCGACGCCCCTGCAGCCCCCGGGGCCAGCGCCCTGCAGGCTTGGCGCGAGGTGCCTGTGTGGGGGCGGCCAGCCGGGGCCACCCACGGGCCAGATCCCCCAGGACGGGCTGGGGCGCCCCGTGGGCGGGGCAGGCTCGCCCCGCCTCCACCCTCACACCCCCACCGGTCGCTCACTCCCAGGCCGGCTGGGACAAGCCAGAGCCCTCGCGAGCGGCCGGGGAGCCGGCCCTACGGGGCCCAGCAGGACAGGGGCCCGAGCCGCAGCGGTGAGCCGGCCGGCCGCTCGGTGACACAGAGCTCCTGTCCCCAGGAGCCTGCTCTGGGGGCCTCTGAGGCCCGTCCGCGCCAGCTTCTGCGCCAGCCAGCCCGTGGCGCTGGACGCCGCGCCCCGCCCCCCAACTTCACGAGCGAGGACACGCAAGTCCCCATGGGGCCCTGGACGGGCTGCCTTCTGCCCAGCCCCCCGGCGCCAAGGGTGTCCTGGTGCCGCGGCCAGTAGGCGCCACTCAGCATCCTCAGGCCTGACGCCCCGGCCCGGCCACAGAGGCGCTGCCCCAGGGGACCAGTGCGGGGGGCGGGGGTGCCAGAGCCGGGGGCCGGGCCGTGGGCACAGAGGACAGCTGCCGCTCGGGGCCCCCGGGCACCTGTCTGCACGCGAGCCCCCGTGCGTGAGCCCCCACACATCCTGTCTGCAGAGTCCCCACTGAGGGTGGGCGGCCCCGAGGGGCCCTCGGTCAGCCTGGGGCTGGGGCGGCCCGGCCCTCAGGAGGCCCCCAGCTGAACGGCGTGATGCCATCGCGGGGGTCACTCCGGAGACCCCAGCTCCGCAGCTGAGCTGTGTCCCGGCCCAGGCCGTGTCCTGGAGGGAGGGGCTGGTCAGCACTGCCGGTCCCACCCGCGCCCTGGCCCCGCTGCCCTCCAGCCCTGCACTGGGCGGCAGCAGCACTTGGGCCAGCACTGGGGCCCAGGGCTCTGCACCAGCCGCCCCAGCCGCGCCGCCCCTCAGCTGCCCGGGAGCCCACAGTCCAGCCCCGCCCTACCGGTCAGCGTGGGCCCCCCAGGTCCTGCACTTGGGGACCTGGGGCAGCACCCCCGCCCCCACCACCTCCCAGGGCATGGGACGAGGCCTGACGGTTGGCTCCTGACCGCAGGGCAGGCGTGGCTCCAGCTGGAGTAGTAGGCCGCTGCCGCAGGCGGGGCCCAAGTGCAGGCCCCGGTGACGATAATTCCTTATGTTCTATGTTTAACCCAAGTGTGAAGCCACAAAACCCCCGTACCTGGCCCTGGGGGTGGCCGAACAGTATGGACCCACGGGGCCACTCTTCGGCTCCGGCCCTGGGAGACACAGCCGGCGGCCCCCCAGAGCGAGGCCGGGCCCTCAGACCAGAGGCGGGGACACCACGAGGGCTCACACCTGCCACCCACCACCCGAGCCGCGAGGGCCAGGGAGCTGCTGCCCCCCACCCCGCATGCTGGGGCTTTGTATGGGAGCCCCGAGGGCCGCACTGTTTGCCAGGTGCCCCAGGCGCCTGGGGTGGGGTGTCGGGGGAGGGTCTCCATCCGGAAGAGGGGACTCAGGGGACGGGGGCAGGGCCAGCGTGCCTCTGACCTCCAGCGGCCCAGCCCCCCCTGCACGCGCGCCCGCCCTGGCTGGTGTGAGAGCTCAGCGGGGCGCACGGAGGCGGCTCACACCCCAGCCAGGCCCTCCTCACCTGAATTCCCCTCCAGGCTGACTCCGCCAGCCCCGCCCGGGCCCGCGGCAAGCCTGAGGCAGGAGGAGCGTTCGGGGTCCAGCGGCTGTCCTAGGGGGTGCCTGGGACAATGGACTTCCCAAGGCCAGGGTCCAAACACCCCTCTACTGTCCCCCTCCTGGCCCAGCGCACCTGGCAGTGGGGCTCCGGAAGCACCTCCCGTGGCCAAGAGGAGGGCCCAGTGTGGCCCCGCCGGCCCTCGCCTCGGGAAACAGCACCTCTGTCCTCCTTTAGGGCCGTCTCCCCATAACTCAGTGCCCGTGCAGGGGAGCCCCTCCCCTCTACTCCACCCTGACCCAGCTCAGCAGAGGCGCAGCTCAGAGACAGGCTCAGGACCCACGGACCAATGAGAGGCGTCGGCCGGACTTTGGGCAAAGAGGGGTCTCGCCCACGAGAAGTGGGTGCTGGCGGGTCTTGTACCCTGCAGGGAGGGGATGGAGCCAAAGAACAAAACACCGGGGGAAAGCAGGACAGAGACGAGGAAGCCGGTGAACACCTGGATCCAGCCATGCCTGACCCAGTCTCTCTCCGTCTGCTCCTGCCGCCCAGCTGCAGTGACCCGAGCTGGCACCTTTTCTTCCCTTCCGCGACGTGAGTCATCTCCCAGCCCGCACGGAAGCTGCAGCTGGCGCCCCAGAGCCGGTCGCACCCGCCGCCCCGCCGCACTCACCATGACAGGCGCGGCCATGCCCTGGAGGTGGAAGACGTCCATGCTGGCCTCCGCACGGCCTGCCACCTCGTTGTTCCCCTGGCCCGACGGGGCGAGGTCGAAGTAGGTGCTGTCTGGCTCCCTGGAGGGGCAGGGCAGAGCGGTCAGCCCCAGGCCTGGAGCCCAGCCCGAGGCTCCTGTCCCCAGGAGCCCCTCTGCCGGGCGCTGCCTGCTCCGCCCGCTGACCCTCAGCTCCTGCCCCCCAGCCTGCCCTCCGCAGGGCCAGGGACACCTCGACCTCCCTGGCTCTGGCCCCTCGGGGGCTAGTCAGGGGGGCGTCCCCAGGACAGGGCCCGAGCCGGCCCCCCCCCCCCAGCCCGGCCCAGCCGCGGAGGACATACTCACAGGGTGCTCCAGAGGTTCTCGAAGGTGGCGCCCTCGTCAGCAGGAGACCGGGACATCTCGGCCCACGCCGGCCCGAGGGCGCGCTCTGTGGGGGGGTGCGGGTGGTGAGCGCCCCTCCTCCGCAGCGGGCACCCTCCTGCCCCCGGGGCTGGGTGGGGCGGGGCGGGGCTGACCCTGGGGAGGGCCAGGCCTGGCCTCGGGTCTGGCGGCCTCCTCGGGTGCCACCTGGAGGTGGGGGCCGCAGCAGCCCCCCGAGGGCGCCTCGTGACCCCGAAGAGTGTCTGGGGCGCCCGACACCCCAGGCTCTGGGGCTGCTCGGATGCCGGGACCCCGCGGGCCTCCGCCTCTGGGGCCGCCGGCTCTCGGGGAGGCCGGCCAAGGGGGCGCTGCAAAGCTGCCCGGTCACCCCCGAGGGCTGGGGCCCTGACCAGGCCCGCTGACCATGTCTCCTCTTGGCCTCCATGCCCGGCTCCCGCACAGGGGCCCGCCGCCCAGGGGGACCGGCTGGGCACAGCTGGGCCCCTGGCCCGCGTGGGGGAGGGGCAGGAAACCTGAGTCCACCTGCCGCGACGGCCCCCGGGGCCAGCCTCAGGCCCTTGGCGAGGGCTGTGGAGTCAGCCGGGCCAGGGCCTGGCAGTGCCCAAGCAGGCAGGCCCAGACCTGCCCGCGGCGTGTGGGGGAGGGGCACGGCCCTCAATCTGCTGCCTTCTGTCCCCGGGGGGCGGGGGCAGGTGCTGACAGTGGCCTGTGACAGGCCCCTGGGGCAGCCGCGTGCCAGACCCGGTCCCAGAGCAGCCGCACGAGCCAGGAGGGCTGCAGGGGTCTGCCCGGGGCGGCCAGGGCGGACTGGCAGGCCTCCGCTGCAGGACGCCGCTCCCCCCCGGCCGAGCAGTCCGCAGCCCAGCGGAGCCAGCCACGGCCATTCCGGACGGGGAGGACTGGGCGCGGCAACACCGCCTCAGCCGCCAGGCCCTGGACGGCCTGGAAGGACGCCTGCCCCGCCTGGCCCTCGGGGCTGGCCGTTCAGGGTGGGCAGATATGGCTTGAGGCGCTTCTCGGTGTGGGCACAGCCTGGCCCCTGTCAACCCCAAGGATAAAGGAACAGTGGGTGGGCCATGGTGCGGAGTATTACTCAGCTGTGAAAAAGGGGACAGCCAGGCCATGGCGTGGGCGACTTTCAGAGCACGACATTCTTGCTCCCAGTGAGCGGCGACTTTCAAAAGAAGGTGGCCGCCCAGAGAAGGGAGCAGGGCTGCAGATGGCACATCTGACGCGGGGCTAACGCCCAAACATTTACAGAATTCATGGGACTCAGCAGCAAAAACAATCCAGTTAAAACAGGGCAGAAGGGCCGAATGGCCATCTCTCCAGAGCAGACGTCCCGGTGGCCAGCAGGAACAAGAGAAGCTCAGCATCACTGACCAGTGCAGAGGGCAGGTCAGTGCGACCTCCCCTCACCCCGAGAGCGGCTACCACCAAAAAGCCAGAGATGAGAAGTGCTGGCGAGGGTGGGGGCTGCGCGGCTGGGGAGGGGAAGTGAGTGGAGCTGCTTGGACAGTGTGGGGTGCCTCAAGAAACTACAATAGAATTACGGGGACCCACCCTCTCCACTTCTGGGTATTATCTGAAGAAAACAAAAACACAAATTTGAGATACTGTATGAGATGACATACATCCCATTATTTAGGGTGGAAACAGCCTGAGTGCCCATCAATGGACAGATGGAGTACGAGTGCGATGGAATACTATGCAGCCATGGAAAAGGATGAGCCTCTGACCCCCTGCTACACATCCTTCCAGAGAAAGACGCTATTTCACTTACATGTGGAACCTAAAAACAAAGCAAAAGGAAGGAGACCTAGTGAGAGAGCGGTGCAGTTACGAGGCGGGGAGGGGCAGATGAAACGCGGGGAGGGGACAGGAGGCACCAGCCTCCCTCCACGAGGTCGGCAGTCCCGGGAGGCCCGCTGCTTTGCAGGGGGACCGCCTCCAAGAAAAGTGCTGCCAGGCTCGCAAGGGCGTGCCGTCACGAGGGTGTGCACACACCGCTGGGCTGTAAGGGACAGCCTACTGGGGCCGCCGTCTCTTCCGCGACCCGTGACTGGCTGACATGTCTCCAGGCGGCTCTTGCAAATTCTAGAAACTGCCAAGAATCGAGAGAAAGCCTGAGGGTGGATAATCTGGGGTTGCACACAAGCGGCAACTCACTGTACCGTGCGCCGGGGCTGCCGTGGCGCCTGAGCCGACCGCGCTTAGCCCTGACCCCACAGCGAGGCAGGGGGCCGCGCAGATCAGCCCCCCAGAGCAGGCAAATGTCGGGGCAGAAAGCAGGGTGGTGGCTGCGGGGGGCTGGGCTGGGGGTGCCCCTCCGGGGAAGCAGGTGGGGGCTCTGTGGGGAGGGGAGTCTGGAACGAGGTGGGCGGCTGTGGGCCGTGCTAAGCGCCCCCCACGTGTGCTTTAAGGGATCACTTTCGTCTGTGGCTTTCACCTCCCTGCAGAAGTGACTTCTCGTGGGGGAGAAGTGCTGGGTGGGGCTGGGAGAAGGGCACTGCCGGTGGGGGTGGGCACCCCAGCCAGCTGCCAAAAAGTCTAAAACGTCACCCCAAGCCTTAGTTCTCAGCAGCGCCTGGTGCCCAGGTTTGGGGAAACCGAGTCGGCATGTCCCTGTCAGGCTGAGGGACTGAGCCCCCAGCCCACGCCACCCCTGCACCTCACTTCCTCTAGAGCAGCCTGGGGGTGGGGGCTCCAGGGGCCCGGCCACCCCACCACTGCACCGGAGCTGTGGCCTCTGAGTCGCCTGCCCCGCACCTGGCTGCCCGGGCGGGCAGCTGCCCGGAGCGCCCTGGACCGGCCCCTTCCCGGCCTAGGTGTACCCGAGACCCCGAGGGCGGGTGGCCGGGGTCCAACCCCAGGGGTGCACGCTCTGCCTTCACACTGTCATCCCTGGGGCACCCCGACTACCCCCCAGCCCAGGACTCCGGGCGCTGTCCCCGTGGCCCTGCCCCACCCTCCAGCCCGAGACCCACCCTCTGCGCCCCAGGCCTGCGCCCAGCCCCGCCGTGCCCCCGCCCCCTCAGCCCTCCAGCCCCGCTTCCCGAGGCCCAGCCCGAGGTCCCGGCTCAGAGGCCTGACCCCATCGGGGCCCGTCACCCCACCTCTCTGCCCTCCCGACTGGCAGCCTGACACCCCGACGCTGCGGTGAGGGACAGGGACGCGGCGGTGCCCGTCCAGGGGCAGTGCTGGGCTCGCTGGCAGTGACCGCGAGGAGGGCTCCTCCGTGCTGGGCCCCAGTCTCCATGGGGTGTCGGGCTGTGGGCCTGGGGGTGCATCTGGCCACCCTCCCCGGCACGCCGTCCCAGAAGCCGAGCCCCAGCCCTGTGTGACGCCACAGGGGAGCAGGGGAGCCCCGCGCCCACAGAGCAGGCCCCGAGGGAGGCTGCCGGGCCCACGCCCCACCGGCTCCCAGGCTCAGCCAGCGGCGCTCCCCGGGCCCGGCGACACCTGCCCATTCTGCGCCACGCGGTGGGGGAGGGCGGCTTGCCCAGGAGGCACCGAGACGCTCCGGCCAGGGCTGAAGGCCTGGCCCCACGCGACCCCCGCCCAGGGGACAAAGCTGCTTCCCATGTGGCTTGCGGTGCCCCCGCCGGCCAGGCAGGGCTCTGGGCTGAGGGTCCCTGACCCCCACCCCACGCGGGCACCCAAAGCCCCTCCAGAAGCCTGCGGCCCTGTACCCCGAGGAACAGGGCTCCTCCCATCAGCATTGCCTGGGGCTCGCCGAGGCCAGCAGGGACAGGACCCAAGGGAGTCCACCCTGCCCCCCCACGCCACCCCTCCCCGGCCTGTTCAAGTGCCTGCTGACCCACCCCCGGCTCCGGGGCAGCGGGAGCCGGGCCTGCTGGCCTCGTCCCGAGGGCGCAGAAGTCCCTACCTGGGCGGGGACCGAGCGGCCACGCAGGTCCCTGGGACAGAGGAAGGCGGCTGGCCCTTCTGCAAAATGGCCTCCTCCCATCGGGTGACCCAAGCGGGCACCCAGAGCCTGGCCCTCTGGGCCCTCCGTGCTGACCGGCCTCTGCGCCCCCCAGTGCCCCCGGAAGAGGGCCGTCCTTGACCGGTGGGCAGTCTGGGGCCAGGGCCCTCCTGGAGTGAGGGTCAGCCCCTCACTGCCCCCGGCAGGGCCAGCGGACATCTCCGCCTGCCCCCCGTGCGGCCCTGGCTCGTGGCTGCAGCGCTGGGCGCCGTGTCCAGGTTCACCATGTGGGGGCCAGGACAGGAACACTGCCCCACCTCCTGCTGGACCTCAGTCACCCCGAGACGGCCGGCTGTCCCTGCCCCCCAGGAGGCCGGGCACTGACCGGGAGACAGATTTAGCCTCCCCACCCTGCGGCAGGGTGCGGCGTGGACTAGAAGGCAGCTGGCGTGGGGGGCGGGGGGCCCGGGGAACCCCCTCTGCTGGCTCGCCCGCCGCCTCGCTCGGAAACAGCTCCGGGGCACTGGCCGGTCTGGAGCGGGGGCACGCGGGCGTGGGGTGTGCCTGACGGTCGGTGCCTGCTCCGGGCAGGGGTGCTGACCACCCCTCGGCGCGGAACCCGGGTCACTCAGGCCTGTGTGGGCAGACTCGGGGACCCGCCGGCGAGCAGGGCGCCGGGGCCAGCTCCTGGTCAGCGGTTTCTCCTGCTGGCTGGTCTCCGCTTCAAGGCCCTCTGTCCCCAAAACCCACATCCGGAGGCCTGGGGGCCTCGTCCCTGAGGGCTGGCCAAGCAGGGGGCGCGGGCTGTCCGGGGCAGGACAAGAGAGCTTCTCCGACCGTGGCCGCAGCAGCCCTGCGCCCCCCCCCCACCCCGCTGGAGCCCCGCACCGCCAGCTGTCGCGGAGCACACGCCCGTCTCCGCCCTCACCGTCCTTCCAGGAAAGCCGTCCTGGAAGGCGCTTCTGCGTCTGGCCTGGTGGTGGACAGAGGGCAGCCCTCCCACCCCACCCCTGCAGATGTGTGGTTTTCACAGCCGGCCCCGCCTGGCACAGCAGCCCTGGCTCAGCTCCCAGCCCTCGCGTCTGCCAGGCCGGGGACCACCACCTCCTCCGAGAAGCTCTGGAGAAACGGCCCCCACTGCTGCTGAGACTGGTCTCGCCCTCGCAGGGACTTAGAGGGACAGGCGCCGTCCCCCCAGGTCTGCAGTGCACACGACACCCGCCTTCCTCGCCACACGCTCATCGCGGAGGCGGACCAGCGCTGGGCCCCGCCTGCAGCCCCGCCCGCCTCACCAGGGCTGCCCAGTGAATGCCAGGTCCCGCCTGCAGGCCACCCCAGCCCCTCCTGGGACTGGACCCCAATTCCGAAGCCCCCGTTCCCGGGAGGGTCTGCACCCGTGCTGGCTGCGGCGCTGTGGACTACGGCCGGGTCACGGGAACAGCCCAAGTGACCGAGGGTGAGGAGAGGATGAGGAGGCGGGGCAGACACGCACGGAGTACTACTCAGCCATGAAAAAGGCGGCACTTGCCATATGGGCTTAATGATCGGAACTGGAGGGGATGATGCTGATGACAAACACGGGAGGCTTCTCCCCTGCGCAGAATACGGAGAAAAAGCAAAGAAAGAGACGAAACCCAACCAGGACGAAACCCTGAAACCTGACCTTGGAACTGAGGCCACAGAAGGGAGTGGGGGACAGGCGGCAAAGCGGGGAGGGTACCCAAAGGGCAAGGTGGAAGATTATCGGGGCTTGGGTGGCGGGTGTGGGGTAATGACATACATCTCAAGAAGTGAGAATCTGTACCCCCAAATCATAACAATTGGTGTTAACCAACATGATCTCAAGATAAGCGATTTAATGAACGAGGCAAAACAAAAATTGCCAAAGTCAGTAAAAATTTGCATAAAGTATTTGTGTAAATAAAGGTGCAGAAAACATCCCCTAAAATTACAGCAAGCCAGGGAGGAAAATCTTCTTGGGAAGAATAAAAAAAATAGGGAAAAGGCTGGGGCGCCTCCTGCTCTAGAACCCCACCAAGCAAAGACCCACAGCCGGCCCTGCCTGGCGGCCCCGGGCGCCCATATTCCACTCTCACTGGGTGACCTGGGCCCGCAGAATCTTTCCGGGGCCTTCTGCACTCCCTCTGGGTACATCTTTGGGGGTGCCCCGGCCCCCCAGCGCCTATAGCTAGCATCAGGATGCCCTTGTTCCTGGGGCCCCGGGGCTGGGAGCCGCGCCGCACCACGCCCAGACGGACCCCCAGCCTCCGGCAAGCCACGGCAGACGGGGGCCCTCCCCATCTGGGGGTGCTGCGCGGTCAGGTCGCGCCCTCTGGCAGGGCAGAGCGCGCGCCCCGTCCCGACGGGCTGGGACCTGCTGGGAACGGGGAGACCCTGACGGGCCCCAGGAACAGAATTGCTGGGTCCGCCGCAAGCGCCGCCAGGGCGGGGGACCCCCAGGCTCCCTCCAGCCCGTCTCAACACCCCCCACCGCCGCCCCCGGCGGCCTGCCGAGAGAGGGGTGCGGGCGGGTCCCAGGGACTCCCGCCGCGCAGGCGGCCCCACCCTGTGCCGCGGGCCTTCAGGGGCCCGCCCCTTCCCTGCCCAGGGGCGCGGTGCCCAGTGCCACCTCCCTGTCCCGCCCGAAGGCCGTCGGGTCCCTCGCCACGCTGGCCCGCTGCGTCCACCTGCAAACCGGGCTCTACCCGGAAGGCCCCAGTCAGCCCGGGGGTCTCCGGACCCGCCCGCGAGGCCTCGGCGCCAGGCGCGTCCTCTGACCGCGGTGCCCGACCAGCCCGAGCTCGCGAGCCCCGGCCGAGCCCCGCACGCCTCTGCACGGCCCCGCCGGGACCCCGAGGGCCGCCCGCTGGGGGCCCAGCCCTGCGGGGGGGGGCGTCTGTTGAAAGCGGCGACAACGCGATACAGCCGGCGAGCGGAGAGGACCCGCCCCGTGGGCACGTCGGGGGCACGGGACTGCGTGGGGGACGGCCTGGGGCCGGAGCCCAGAAGCTGGTGGGCAGCGAGCCGGCCCCGCGGGCCAGGCCAGACTGGGCGGTGCTGGGGGCGGGGGCTGAGGCCCCGAGCCGAGCCAGAGCGTTCGCGTCACCCCAGCAGCCGCAGGGCCGGGCCCGCCGCCTCCCCACGTCCAGGCCTGGGTGTCCGCCCTGTCCACGGGGAGGCGGCCCTGCCCGCAGGCACAGAGCCGGCGGCGGCGGCTGGTGGCCGCGCTGCTGCGTCCTGCCCCCCGCATGGGCCAGGCCTGGGGACCCCGCGCCGGCCCCCTCAGGCCCCTCGAGACCCCAGGCCGGAGCCGGTCAGTCTGCTGGGGTCGGGCCGCTGCCCCCAAGCTCACTCACGTGCCCCTACGGGGTCTCGCCTGTGCCCCCGCCCCTGAGGCCCCCCGGGCGCCCCTCAGCACCCGGCACTGGACAGCTGCCTCCACCTGCTGTCCGTCTGTCTGTCCTCCGAGTCCTGGCACGCGGCCGGTGCTCCGAGGACAGGAGGCCGTCTGCTGGGCCGGTCAGGGGGGCTGGACCCCAGGGGGGGCCCCCCTCGGCCTCTGCGCCCCTCCCCGGGCCCCACCCACGCCCCGGCTGGCCCCGGGTCCCCGCGCGCAGTGTCCAGGCAGAGGGGCTGCCGTCAGCCCGTCCTGCCCTGAGGCAGCGGGTGACCGCGGGGGAGGCTGGCCGTCGGGCCCCTCGGGAGGGGAGGGCACGGGGCTCCGCGGCAGGAAGTGGAGGGGGCTTCTGGCAGGGCCAGGAGGTAGGGGACAGCCCCCCAGACCGTCCGTCAGGCTCAGTGAGCGGCAGCCCCCCGGGCACCGTGCCCCGAGGCCGCGCCGCAGCCCCGCCCCTGCCCGCACCTGCCCTGCCCCTGGCCTGGCCGCCCGAGCAAGGCTGCCGCGTGGGGTGGGGCCTGCGCCCGGGACCCCTGGGCAGTCCAGAGGGCGGGCAGGGTGCTGGCCCGTGCGGGAGGCCGCCCCTGCCCAGCCGAGCCCCAGCCTACCTTGGCCAGCAGGCCGGTCCTGCAGCGGGCAGAGGCCCTCGGCGGCCAGGGGGACCCGCGGCGTCCTGGTCGCCTAGGCGATGACATTGGAGCCCGCGGCAGCGTGCGGCGGCCAGGCCGGGCGGGGCGGGGCCGGCCTCAGCCAGGGGACTGGGCAGCGCTGCCCGCCCAGTGGCCCTACGGACGGGACGGGGTTGGGGGAGGGACGGCCCCGGGAGCCTGGGGCAGCAGGAGGCGGAGCCCAGCGGCCACTGCCCTGCACTGGACAGCGGGGCCCACCCTGGGCAGGCCTGGGAGGTCGCAGCCCACGGCCGGCCGAGTGCGACTGCAACAGCACACACCACACACACACACCAGGCACCACACATACCACACACACACCACATACACCACACACAC
>PVIJ01020034.1:0-21674 GCA_004024925.1 Scalopus aquaticus | reverse complement strand
GGGGTGGGGGTGGGGGGGTGGCGGGGAATGTGGAGCATAGAAGGCACTTCTGGATACAAATCTCTGCTCCTCATCCAGGAGAGATTTGGTTTTGCTCCTTAAGAGCTTGTCCTAAGCAGATTGGGGATGGGGAAATAGGGTAAACTTTTTTTTGCCCCTTTTAAAGATTTATTTGTTTATGCATACAAGATCTGGGGTGTTTAGGCCAGAGGTGCAGGGGATGAGAGGATTCACCAGAGTCAGAGTGGGGAGCAGAACAGGCAAGACTGACAGAAATACACTGCTGAGGGGCACAGTGGGTGAGGCAGGAGAGGTCTGCTGTGCTATGTGGGGAGCTCCCTGGCAGGATATCCAACTGGTGCTGCAGGGGCTCTGGATAGCCTCTTAGCGCTGTGACTTAACCTGTTGTGCCACCAGGGAGGCTCAATTGCCTACAAATTTTGTCTTTTTTTTTTTTTTTGACCCTTTGTTCGGTTTCCTTATATTCCTCCTATAAGTAATATCATCCAAAATCTTTTTCCTTCTGAGTTATTTCACTGAGCATAATCTCTTTCAGCCCCATCCTTGTTGCTGCAAATGGCATGAGTTTATCTTTCTGATTGCTGAGTAGTATTCTATTGTGTATATATACCACATCTTCTTGATCCAGTCATCTGTTTTTGGCATGTAGGTATTTCCGTATCTAAGCTATTGAAAACAGTGCTGCAATAAACATAGGCATGCATGTTTCCTTTCGAATTAATGTTCTTGTGTTCTTTGGTAGATTCCTAGGAATGAAATTGCTGGGTCATATGATAACTCCATTTTTAATAATTTGGGGGTCCTCCACACACTTTTCATAGTGGTTGTGTTGGGGGGAAAAGGACATCTGCAACAAACTCCACAGGAAGGTTTATGGACCCCCACCTCAAGCCAGAGAGATCCAAGACCCCTAGGGCTACGAATCCCAGAATTCCATCATCATCCAGAAGAGAGGATTACCGGAAACTGAGGGGTGGAGTTAAGCAGACATGTTGGCTATATAACAAGGGCTTTTGACCTTGGGGGTCTCTTGCTTCTCGCTGGGCTACAGCGTGCCATTGGGGTTTCCAGCTGTTTGGATCTGGTAGGACGTATTTGGAGATTTATCTCTCTCCCTCACTTTCTCTTTTGTCCCCGAGTTACTCATTTTTTTATTTCCCTTCCTTTTGTAAATAAACCCTTTTATTAACCTTTTTGTGAGTGTCTGCAATTGTTCTTATTATAAGTCCTTTTTAAGCGCACGGGTGAGAACCCACAGTCAGGCACCCCATTGTATATCGGGGTTGCCCTGTAACAGTTGGACCAGTTTGCATTCCCACCAGCAATGTAAGAGGGTTCCTTTTTCTCCACATCCTCACCAGCATTTGTTGTTGGCCATTCTCACTGGTGTAAGTTGGTATCTCATTGGGGTTTTGATTTTCATTTCCCTGATTATAAGTGATATTGAGCATTTTTTTCATATACTTGTTAGCCATTTTCATTTCCTCTTTGCAGAAGTGTCTTTTCCAGCTCTTCTGCCCATTTTCTGACTGAGTTGTTTATTTTTGTTGAGTTGTGTGAGCTCTTCATAGATCTTTGATATAAGTCCCTTACCAGTTGTATGGAGTGCAGATATTTTCTCCCAATCTGTAGGGTGTCTCTTCGTTTTGGTTGTTGTCTCTTCTGCTATACAGAAGCTTTTTAGTTTGATGTAGTCCCACCTATTTATCTTTTTTTTTTTTTCATCATAGAAGAACTGGGATGTAAGGCCAGAGTTATGGGGAAGGGTGAGAGGATTCAGTAGAGACAGAGTAGGGGGCAGAAGTACACTGCTAAGGGGAGCAGTGGGTGAGAAAGGAGAGGTCTGCTGTACCATATGTGGGTTAGCTCCCCGGCAGGGGGAACGCAAGCCTTAGCAGTAGGGTTTCGGGTCTTACATTCAGGTCCTTTATCCATTTTGAGTTGTTTTTTGTGTATGGTGTGAGGTAGTAGTCTAGTTTCATTCTTTTGCATGTAGCAGTCCAGTTTTAAAGAATTGCTAAGCCAGATAAAAGTTTAATGACTTCACACAAAAAGCCTACTTAGGACAACCTAACAGACTAGAGCAAAACATTGTACATTTTTGCTAAAAAATTTTAGTGAATTCTTCATCCTGTAGAACAGAGAGGAGACATATTGTCAAAGGTGAAGGAAGACAAAACAGAACTTTAAAGTGACAACCATCAGAAAAAATTACAAATGATAATTAAGAAAATTCAGAGAGAAGGGAGAAGAGAAGGAAGTACACAGAACCTTAGGGTGAAGTAACTTAGGGGCAAAATTTAGGAGAGGTACCAGAATACTCAGTCAAAATAAACAATATAATACTATGTTTTAAAAGTCAAATGCAGCGGGCCTCCCTACTGGCATAGGGGTTATATGCCTTTTCACCACCACATCCTGAATCTGAACCCTGATCAGTTTGCTGACCCACATATGGCACAGCAGACCTCACCTGTCTTGCCCACTGCTCCCCTCAGCAGTGTATTTCAGTAGATCTACCAGTTCTGCTCCCCACTCTGTCTCTAGTGAATCCTCTCACTCTTGTCCCCACCCCCCACCTCTGGCTTGCACCAAAATAAATAAAATTTAATTTTATTTATTTTCTATGCAAGCACAAATAAATAAATAAAATATTTACATAAAAGTAAGTAAAATCTGGGCCTCCCCGGTGGCGCAGCGGCTAAGCGCTGCGCTGTGGAGCTGTCGGCAGCGGTGACGCGAGTTCGACGCCCGGCAGGGGAGAATCCCACATGGCGCGGCAGACCTCTCCTGCCTCGCCCGCTGCCCCCCTCAGTAGTGTATTTCTGATCTGCCTGTTCTGCTCCCCGCTCTGGCTCTGGTGAACCCTCTCGCCGCCCCATGCCTCTGGCCTGTATCCCAGCTTGTATGTATAAATAATAAAAAAAAAAAAGTAAGTAAAATCTTTTTAAAAAATTAAATGCAAAGAGGGAAAAAAGTCCATGATAGACAAAATATAAACATGCTAAATAAAGCTAGGACCAGTAAAGTGCTAAGCCAAGCCCTATAGCACTTAAAGCAAAAAGAACAATCTGTTAATAAGGATCCTGTCTTAATTTTGCTCAAACAAAAGTTCCACTGAGTAAAAGTTAAAGAACTTACTGGCTTTAGTCTCTGTTTCCTGAACCAGGAAGCATTTCACCTAGCTGACAGAAAGGACTTAGAGTTGCTATATGAAATCAAAGACTTTTACAGACAGAAGGGAGTGAACAAAAATGTCATACTAGGTTTAAACAAAAAAGTGAGTTGGTTATTGCAGGCTTGCTTCCTGATTGGCTGGGTTAAGATTCCATTTCTGGGAGAGACCAAAGCTGTGTTAGTTCTCAGGTTTGTGATGTGGGGCTTAGCATTAGCCACTCGATTTTCCACCCCTTCTCTTGTTTTTGACAGTCAAATACATTGATAATTTTCATCTTAGACTTTTTTCTTCATTAATACTGATTTTTAAAAGACACTGCTTTCAAATACCTTGATTACTGAGTTTTCTAACATCTTCTAAGTTTTGTGCCTGAGGCACGTGCCTCACATCTTTTCATTCTGGTCCTAGCTTAATTGTGAATAAACTAAATATTCTATTTTTTTCATGATACAAAGTATATTGATACTATCTAAAGTTGACAAGAGACAGAAGAAAAATCCCATCATTAGAATGCAGTGATCTCTAGAACCATTAAATACACTGTTTTGAAGTATTTCTTCTAGAAATGGAAAGTGATAGGAGATGACTATTATATACATGTATTTAAGAATTAAAAATCAGGGGCCTTCCTGGTGGCACAAGGTGTTAAGTCTCAGCACTATGAAGCTATAGGCAGCCAGTGGAGCCTAGTTCACTCCCCAGCCAGAGAGCTGACCCACATGGTGCAGCAGACCTCTCCTGTCTTGCCCACAGCTCCCCTCAGCAGTGTATTTCAGTCAGTCCACCTGTTCTGCTCCCGACTGTCTCTGGTGAACCCTCTCACCCCCTGACCCCTGCACCTCTGGCCTAAACCCCAGCTCTTATATGCATAAATAAATAAAATAAATAAATCTTTGGGAAAAAAAGAATTAAAAATCAAATTTTAAGGGATAGGAAAGTTCCATGGAGATTTCACTGGACAACAGGAACTTGGGGTGGGGGGGAATTGGGGACTTCAATAGGCCATTTTTAAAAATAGATTGATGTTAAATTTCAGGAGGATAGTGTTACACCTTGATGTATGCAAACACCTCACCACTCTCAGGAGCAAAGTTATGGTACCATTCACCACTATCAAATTGACCTCCTCTAGCTAGCCCTCCTACTCCTCTCCCCTCTCTCCTCTGAAAACCACTGTTTTGTCGTCAGAGTCTAAGAATTAGTTTTGTTGTATTTTTGTTGGTTCTTCTGCTTTGTTTCTTTATATTCCACATAGGAATGAAACCATCCAGTATTTGTCTGTCTCTTTCTGACTGACTTCGCTTACATCCTCCCCTCCAGTTCCATCCATGTTGTCCCAAAAGGCAGGATTCCATTTTTTTGTTTTAATTTCATCTGGGCCATTTTTTAAAGATTTATTTGTTTATGTGTACAAGCTGGGGTGTAGGCCAGAGGTGTGGGGTAGTGAGAAGATTCACCAGAGACAGAGTGGGGAGCAGAACAGGTGGATTGACTGAAGCACACTGTTGAGGGGAGCAGCAGGCGAGATAGGAGAGGTCTGCTGCGCCATGTGTGGGGCAGCTCCCTGGCCTGGGAATGAACTCAGTCTATTGTGATAGTGCTAAGACAACCCCTAGGCTACCGGGGAAACCCTGACATGTCAATTTTAAATTTTGATGAAGGCTAACTTAACAACCTTCTCTTTCATTGCTTGAGCTTTTGGTGTCATCTCAGAAATCATTGCCTGACTGAAAATAAGAAGATTTATACATACATTTTTTTGAAGAGCTTTATACTTTTAACTCTTATATTTAAGTCCTTTTTTGTGTGTGATGTGAGATAGGGCAAAAGCCCCTATTTTATCAATCAGGAAACTCAGGTACCAGATGCTTATGCAGCTTGCTCATGGCTCTAGAGTTAGTCAACAAAGTAGCCAGGAGTTGAACCAGACCCTCAGCCTCCAGAGCCAGCTCCCAGCCTCTGCATGCCAGAGTTAGAGTAGAATATTTTTTTAAGATTTATTTCTGCAGACAAGCTGGGGTGCAGGCCAGAGGTGTGGGGCTATGAGAGGATTCACCAGAGACAGAGTGGGGAGCAGAACAGGCAGATTGACCAAAATACACTGCTGAGGGGAGCAGCGGGAGAGGCAGGAGAGGTCTGCTGCGCCATGTGGGAATCTCTCCGGCCAGGCATTGAACTTGTGCTGCAGCAGCTGACAGCTCCACAGCACTGCACTTAACCCGTTGCGCCACCAGGGAGGACCTAGAGTCAGAATTTTTGAGTCTGGTTCCTGGTCAACTGCAAATGCTCTTCTGTCTGAGACCCGGTTGCCTCATCTGTAAAAACATGGCATTTAATTACATTGTCTTAAACACCCCTCCAGCTTTAATTTGCTTTTATTTCAAGATGGCACAATTCCCATGGTCTTCTCCAAGCTGGTTTCTGTCCCAGGAGTATATATGTGCCAGGGCACTGTGTGGCGCCTGAAAACAATGTCCTCAAGGCCTCCCCCAAATCCCCAGGGAGTAGGCTGGCACAGTGGAGCTGTGGGAAGCTTTGTTGATTGTCTTCATTATCTAGAAATAAAAAGCAGGGATAGGAGAACCCTCTAGAGTCCCCCATCCTCCTCCCTAGAAAAGAACACAAACAGCCTCATTAGTCACCTGCTCAGGCACCGCATCCTTACATGTGGCTGCTTTTTTGCAAAAGAAGTCCCCAAAGCCCCCTTGCTTTTCTCTGAGCTGTAGATGATGGACTTAGAATGATGGCCCAGAGCCACGCTCAGGCCTCTCTGGAGACCTGGGCATCTGTTGTCCTCACTGGTTCCCTTCGCTACCAGCCAAACATCACTAGAGGGAACAGGTCTTCGATATTAGGGGAGAAATGATTCTCCCCTGTAAACCTCATCCTGCCCTCCTGCCTCACCACCGTGATCATTATTGCAGAGAACACATGCCTTTGTGCCAGACTTCCTGCGGTCAAGAAGGTCCTGCTGGAATTTTTTCACATGATGTACTGCATAAAGTAGGGAGGCCTGCTTAACGTAAGAGTAACTGAATCAGGCGTGGCATCTGGGATCTGGACCCTAAGGGGCTCGCTGTTCTTGTCTTGCTGAGGTAAGAACTCAACGTCAAGACCAGAGTGAGGCAGAAGAACAAGAATTTATTGTTGGATAGGAAGACGGACAAGAAAAGTCTCTCAACAGAGAGGAGTCCCATGTGGGCAGCTGCTGAAGGGCTGAGAAGCAGGAGTTTATGAGAGCATGGAGAGCAGGCCGGGGCTCAGGTGTCTCTGGGTTGTATCCCTGCTGATTGGTTGAGGCCTGCTGGGACTCACTTTTAGGTTACTTGGTCCTTTTTCCCAGAACAAGCTTTTGTCTGTTGCTTTAGTATTGTGTGTGGATTTTCTGACCCCCCAGTTTTTACCACCCTGACCCTGACTAGTTGTCTGCCCAGCCTCATTCCCTCATTCGTAACTTCTGTTGGGCTTCAGCCACTCTGGATAAATTTCTAGGGAAACAGCATGTATCAGTTTTGAAGAGATTTGTTTACTTTTTACATCATTGTTCATTTTTTAAAAAAAAGATTTATATATTTATGCATACAAGAGTTGGGGAGTACGCCAGAGGTGTTGTGGGTGAGAGGATTCACCATAGAAAGAGTATGGAGAAGAACAGGCAGATTGACGGAAGTACACTGCTGAGGGGAGCAGCGGGTGAGGCAGGAGAGGTCTGCTGCGCCATGTGGGAATCTCCCTCGCCAGGGATCGAATCCTGCTGCAGTGGCTGCCTATAGCGTCATAGTGCTGAGACTTATACCCTTGTGCCACTGGGGAGGCCCCCATCATTGTTCATTTTTGTACAATATTTGATTTTTCTCCTCAGTGGTAGTCCCTGTAGTCTTCCCACCACCATATCACCCCATGATCTATCACCACAGTCCCTTGTGCTCTTCCCTCCTCTGTTTTGACTCCTCTCCTCCCCCTCCTCCCTAATTGTGAAAAGATTTTTATGTGATGCAGCAAATCAAGTTTTTGGACCAGGTCACAAAATTGAAGGAATTGAAGGGGATCCATTTTCAAAGCTTGATCCTCTTTTTCTCACAAGTTAGTTACTTGTCAGTTTTCATGTGAACATCTCCAAGGTTGGGGAATGCCTTTGTAACTTCCAAGAGCAAACAAAAAGAGAACTAAGGAAAAAACATTTCCTGCCTCTTGACTATTTTCTCCAAACTGGTCTTAGTCATACTTTCCATTTACAAGCATTTATTAAACATCATTAAAGATCCATTGCTGAACTTCGTAAAGGGGGACAGCAAGATAAACAATCCCCTATTTCTAGTGTTTGCAGAGGTCCAGGCAGCTGGTAGTAAAAATGCACAACACTTCTCCATCATCATGACTCAGAGAATTACAGTCTCAGTATTGTTTTAATTATGCAAAAGGGTTTTGTCTATGAGAATTTACCTCCACACGGGCATACAAACACAGTGATCTTTCAGTATTTACTCTAAATTTCCTCTGGTTGGTAGGTACTGGGGTAAAAACAGGCAATAATTCAGGGGTGTTTTTCTAGGCATCCCAGAGTACCGCATATGCTTCTTGCCTGTGGATTAAGGCAGCACTGCTTCCATAGGGAAGGGACTTAAATGAATGGATTTGGGGACCTGTGGATCCCTTGTCTCTGTGTGGCCATTGCTGGTTGAGGTGTTTCTGGAGGAGTTTTTGATGTTCTATAATCCTGGGCTAGACTCCAGAGGCCTCTTTGATCCTCTCATTCTCTTGATGGGGTTCTCTTACTCTGGGAACTCTATTCTTTCCAGGATTGGATCAGAGCCCTGTTTGCCAAACCTTATTCTGAATCAATATAAATGAGTCCTGCTGCCCAGCTCTGGGTTACAGCTTCCACGAAGTTAGGAGACCGCACCTTCCACTTATGAACAGTAAGAGCTATCAACAGGGAGAGAGAAAACAATTCTTTCGAAGTTCCTATGCTTTTAAAAGTCCTAGTCTTAATGGTGGGGATGCTGGGAATCACACATTGCTGATGTTTACATTTATCCTGATGTTTCTGCTCACAAGTTTCTTTTTTTTCTTTTTCTTTTTTTTTTTAAAGATTTATTTATTTATACACACAAGCTGGGGTACAGGCCAGAGGCGTGGGGCGGCAAGAGGGTTCACCAGAGACAGAATGGGGAGCAGAACAGGCAGATCAGAAATACACTGCTGAGGGGAGCAGCGGGCGAGGCAGGAGAGGTCTGCCGCATCATGTGGGATCCTCCCCGGCTGGGTGTCGAACTTGGGTCGCACGCTGCCGACAGCTCCACAGCACAGCGCTCAACCGCTGCACCACCAGGGAGGCCTCTTTTTTTTTCTTTTTAAAGATTTATTTATTTATGAATGCAAGAACCAGGGTGTAGGCCAGAGGTGTGGGGTGGTGAGAAGATTCACCAGAGACAGAGTAGGGAGCAGAACAGATTGAAATACACTGCTAAGGGGAGCAGCGGGTGAGACAGGAGAGTTATGCTGCACCCTGTGGGAAGCTCCCTGGCTGGGGATCGAACTCGTATTGCAATGGCTGTGGACAGCTTCATAATGCTGAGACTTAACCCGTTGCACCACCAGGGAGGCCCATCATGGGTTTGTTTCAAAGCCACACATGTATCTCTGCGATTGTGCTTGTTACTATCATATCATCCAGGTGCCTGCCAGACACTGGGCTTGCATTTTTAGGCCTGGTGCGGTTGGATGGGGCCACAAAACTGATTCTGGTAGTTGAACTCTGAGCAAGACTTTTTTTTTTATCTTGCTTCTGTGTTTATTTTGTTTCCCATCCCCATCCACTAAATTATAAGAACCATGGAGACAGGACCTTGTCTGTCTCGTTCACTGTTCAGGGCCTACTGCAGGGCTTGATATAGAAGGGACTCAGAAAATGTTTGTTGACTGTGAATGAACAAATAATGTATTTGTTGAATGAATAAGCCAGGATTCCTTCCTCCTTTTCTCTCTTCTTCTTCTTTTTTTTTAAAGATTTATTTATTTATGCATACAAGCTGGGGTATAGGCCAGAGGCGTGGGCGGTTAGAGGGTTCACCAGAAACAGAGTGGGGAGCAGCACAGGCAGATTGACGGAAATACACTGCTGAGGGGAGCAGCGGGCGAGGCAGGTGAAGTCCGCCACGCCATGTGGGAATCTCCCTGGCCGGGCATCGAACTTGGGTCATTGCTGCTGACAGCTCCACAGCGCAGCGCTTAACCACTGCACCACCAGGGAGGCCCTTTTTCTCTATTCTTCTGATGGAGCATTCTTCCCTGTTGTACTTGAGAAATGTTCTGGAGACAGAACATTCATGTCCTGGTTCCTCTTCAGTCAGGCACTGAATGTGCTGGGGAAAGAAGGGAAGGTTATTTCTGGTACCTCATCATTCATCCAGTGTAGCATTTTCAACCTGCAGGTCACAGGTAACATGAATTGTGTACACTTAGTCTAGGCTATGAGGGGAACTTTTCCTGGATGGCAGAATCCTCAGGATGCTGAGGGCATCAGCTGGGGAGTCAGACATAGTATGTCAGTCTCCAGCAGCAGAAGCGGCAGTGCAAGAATTCTCTGAGGCGTTCAGCCAAGGGCAAGCATGGGCCCAGGGTTTTGTGACTTAGGAGAACCTTTTTTGAGGTTGGCTTGGTTGGGCAGGACTTGGGTTAGAGGTCCTGAGTGCTGTGGATACCAATGAGTTAGGAACACTTTCTGGGAATATCAACTGTGTTCCTGGCCTTGTGAGAGCTCCCACAGTGATTTCTTTCCTTTTTTTTTTTTTTTTAAAGATTTATTTATTAATGCATGCAACAGCTGAGGTAAAGGCCAGAGGTGGGGGTATGTGTGTGACAGGAGTCACCAGAGACAGAGTGGGGAACAGAACAGGCAGATTGACTGAAATACACTGCTGAGGGGAGCAGCAGGCGAGGCAGGAGAGGTCTGTTCTGCCATATGGGTTAGCTCCCTGGCTGGGGATCAAATTCAGGCTGTAGGAGTGATAATGCTGAGGTTTAACCCCTACACCACCAGGGAAGCCCTAAAATGAAGTTCTTAAATCAGTTGGTAGAAAACTGTGCCCAAGGCTCACCAACCAAAACACTTTGATGAAGTAGGTGGAATTATGGTCTCACCTTTTAAAAAGTTAATGTTAAGTATCAAATGTATGCATTACGTATTTTTTTATAACTGACAATAGAAAAAAAGCTTGACTATTAATTAGTGTGTAATAGAGAGAGGAAAAGAGAAAGAATATAGTTAAAATAGTTTCCCCATGAAACACCCAGGTATATAGGGTAAATGCCCAGATCAATAGGGTTGGCCCAAAACAGGGCCACTGAGGCCCAAAAGCTTGCCACAAATCTAAGACACCTTCTGGTAGGGAAACATAGGAAAGGGTCAGAAGGGCCAAGGCAAGTCTGGAAGGAAAAGAGCAAAAGCAAAACCCAAGTCAAGATAAAGGCTGCATTGTCAACCTCCCCATGGCCCTGTCACCCAACTCTCTTCCAAGTGTCTCCTTCCATGTCCCCCAGGTCCCTGGCACAAGTCCAAGGCCAAGAGGCAAACATGGCTTCTTCCTCACATGTCTTCCAAGTCTCCTCTTCCCAAGTCCTTTTTAGCTTCCCCTCAACTTCCTCTTATGCTCAGCTCCACCCTTCATTGGGTGGGGCAAGGAACATAGAACTCCACCATTTTTTTTTTATCTTTTATTTATTTATTTATTTATTTTATTTATACATACAAGCCGGGGTACAGGCCAGAGGCGTGGGGTGGCGAGAGGGTTCACCAGAGACAGAGTGGGGAGCAGAACAGGCAGATCAGAAGCACACTGCTGAGGGGAGCAGCGGGCGCGGCAGGAGAGGTCTGCCGCACCATGTGGGATTCTCCCCAGCCGGGCGTCGAACTGGCGTTGCCGCTGCCGACAGCTCCACAGCGCAGCGCTCAACCGCTGCGCCACCGGGGAGGCCGAACTCCACCATTTTTGATAACACTATTAATTACAAAATTACAAGTTTTTAGAAAATACTCAATTACCCAGAGTGACAAAGATTTTTAAAGAGCAGAACTATTTTTTTGACACAGTTCAGCAATGTCTATAGGATTAGATTTTTCTGTTTACCAATCCTGAGGGTTAAAGAGCACAAAGATATTCAGATTACCTAAACAGTCTTTGCTATTAAAAAGCAATAAAGGATGTTTTGGAGTGCTTTAATCCTTTTGCAGCTCAAGAAATTTTAGTCTGGTATTATGTAAGTACACTATAGATGTTAAAGTTTGACTTAAATAACTCTTACAGCAAGCCATTACGACAAGGAACCAGGGAGGAAGGGCAGGGCACTCTATCTAGTATAGGAATATGCACACACACCCCTAGCATAGGCTGCATGTACACACTATATGACTAGTGAACTGTTTTCTCTAAGCTAAAACTCTTGATTTGAACTGATAGTCTTACTCCAATGATACCTGAATGAGTGCAGGACAGTGATGGCATCAGAAATTAACCAAGCAGTGTAGGATGTACCAAGGTCAAGATAACCAGGAGGCTGGTAAACTCTGGGGAGCTGTGCATGATCAATAACAACAACTATGACCAAAGGCTCTGATAAGCTGAACCAACTGGCAGTTCTGATGAATCAATTCACTATGACTAATTGCTTTTGTTAAACTCACTGTAAAACAGCCAGCTCGAGATGAAACAGCAGCACAGTCCTTCCATTCTCTCAGGTCAATGGTCATGGTATCTTCAGGGTGTAACAGTGTAATCCCCATTAAAAGGGGAGTTTCCAGTTTCCCTGCCCCACCCAAGGAAAGGTGGAGCTGAGCTGAAAGAAACTCCAAAAGATTGGAAAAAGGATTTCGGAAGCAAGACTTGAGGAGGCACGTGGAGCAGACATGTGAGCCGCGTTTGTTTCTTGTCCTTGGGCTTGTACCAGGGACTTGGGGCACGTGGGAGGAGACGCTTGAAAGAGACAAAGATGTGGGTGAGGGAGCCGTGGGGAGGCTGACATTGGCAGTGTGTATCTTGACTTACGCTTTGATTTTGTTCTTTCCATTCCAGACTTGCCTGGCCCTTTCTGCCCCTTTCCTATGTAGTTCCCCAGCAGAAGACGCCTTAGACTTGTGGCAACTTTCTGGCTTCAGTGGCCTGGCTTTGGGCCAACCCTGTTTATCTAGGCATTTACCCACAAGGGGATGAGTAACTTTGGGTGTTTCATGGGGAAACTATTTTAATTACATTCTTTCTCTTTTTTCCCTATTGCATACTAATTGTTTTCTCTATTACACACTAATTAAAGTTCTTTTCAGTTGAAGATCTTACACAAAGAGTATGTTTGTCTTTATGCAGCAGATGACAGAACCCATTTAGAGGAGGCAGGCTTGGGGGTCCCAGGGTACCTGTCAGCCTGCCCACTAACAAGGGTGCTATGCCCACTGTTCCCTCAGATCAATGGCCAGCTCTGAACAATAAAAGGCGCTTGTAGACCCAATTCTTGTCTCTGCTTATCAGCATTTTGGTAGTGACAGGCAGCAGGACCCAGGTCTATTTCCCACTACCACTACAGCCTTCTCCATTAGACAGAGTTGGGTCTGGGGTGACCAGCAAATGCCAAGCAGAGGTTCAGGACCTGGGGCACACAGTCTGAAGCAAGTAGACTCGATCACTGGCCACAGGAAGAAAGTGAAGCTGACCTCAGTCCCTGCTATGGTGACTGCCCAGCTCGTGGGGACTTTTCAGGGACACCTGGGAGTACCTAGGCCAGATCCCTTCAGTTGTCATTCAAGGGGGAAACAGTCTACCAGGGGGTTTCAAAGGAAGAAAAGGCTGTTCTTCATCCCATGAAGCCGCAGCAGTCTTTGAGGGCACCTGGAACTTTTCAGTCTCACACTGTCATTTGTTCCAAGGTTTCCTCACAGTCCAGCAAAGGTTGAGAAACACAGAGAGAGGGGGTCCCTGTACCAGATTTCTCCCTATACAGGCCACCAAAATGTGGTGGTGTAATATTGGGCTGATGCTGGAGGTATGGGGGTGAAAGAATTCGCCAGACAGAGTGGAGAACAGAAAAGGCAGATTTACTGAAATACCCTGTAAAAGGTCCTCCCTGGTGGCACAAGGAGTCAAGTCTCAGCACTATGAAGCATTGGCAGCCACTGCAGACCTCTCCTGTCTTGCCTGCTGCTCCCCTCAGCACAGTATTTCAGTCGTTCTGCCTTCCGCCTAGTCTGCTCCCCACTGTCTCTGGTGAATCCTCTCATACACCACTCCCCATCCCCCCCCCACCTCTTGCTTACACCCTAGCTCTTGATGCATAAATAAGTCTTAAAAAAATACCCTGTAAGAGAGAGCAGGGGTGAGATGGGAGAGGTCTGTGCAGCAAGTATTTATTGAGCATTTACCACTGTTCACATGGTGAGGCTCCAGCCCTGAAGAGAATTAACCCTGGCCCTGGGTTGGAGCTGATATTCCAACACGAGAGCTGGGCCATACTGCCCATCATCTTTTCCCAATCTTGCCACAGGGATGTTTTTCATCTCACCTCTTGAAAACCTTGTCATTTTGCCCATCAAAACATGTGCTGTCGAATTCCTCTTCCCTTCATACATATGGGCAGGATTCTGTTAACTGCTTGGTCCCACAGAATGTGGAAATTTGGGGCCTCCCTGGTGGCGGAGCGGTTGAGCGCTGCGCTGTGGAGCTGTCAGCAGCGCGCGATGCAGGTTCGACACCCGGCCGGGGAGAATCCCACATGGTGCGGCAGACCTCTCCTGCCTCGCCCACTGCTCCCCTCAGCAGTGTATTTCTGATCTGCCTGTTCTGCTCCCCACTCTCTCTGGTGAACCCTCTTGCCACCCCACGCCTCTGGCCTGTATCCCAGCTTGTATGTATAAATAAATGAATCTTAAAAAAAAAAAAAATGTGGAAATTTGGGTGGTTGCTGTATTTCACTTCTAAATTGCATTTCCCAGTTAAGGGAAGTATCTATTTTATATGCGTAATTTTTTAAAAAAAGATTTATTTATGCATACAGGAACTGGTGTATAGACCAGAGGTGCAGGTGAGAGGATTTACCAGATTGGGGAGCAGAACAGGTGGATCTACTGAAATACACCATTGAGGGGAGCAGTGGGCAAGACAGGAGAGGTCTGCTGCGCCATGTGGGTCAGCTCCCTGACCCAGGAGTGGCCGCAGTGGCTGGTGATAGCTTGTAGTGCTTAGACTTTAACCTCTGCACCACCAGGGAGGCCTTGATTGAGAATGTTTTGAAGGACAGTACTGGAACAATTTGGTAAAATTTGAATTCTTTGTATTAGGCAATACTACTACTAAATTTTCCTGAGTGTGGTCACTGTACTGTCATTGTGTAAAAAGAATGCCCTTTCCTAGGAGATACTTTGTGTACCTGTATGCAGAGAGAGAAAAAGCAAGTAGGGAAAAAGTAACCACCGGGTGTTTCTAGGTGAAAGGCTGTATGGCAGTTCACTCTATTGAACTTTTCTGAATGATAGAAACCTTCCTTTTTAAAAAAGAAAAATTGGGCCTCCCTGGTGGAGCAGTGGTTGGGCGCAGAGCTGTGGAGCTGTCGGCAACGGTGACACGAGTTCGATACCCTGCTGGGGAGATTCCCACATGGCACGGCAGACCTCTCCTGTCCTGCCTGCTGCTCCCCTCAGCAGTGTATTTCCATTGCTCTGCCTGTTCTGCTCCCCAACCTGTGTCTGGTGAACCCTCTCGCTGCCCCACGCCTCTGGCCTGTGCCCCAGCTTGTATGCACAATTAAATCTTTAAAAAAAAAAAAAAAAAAAGAAAAGAAAAATTGGTTGCACTTGTGATCTTATTATAAAACTCATTTTCTGGCAAGAAGATAAATCCTAATGTTTGATGGGTGCATACCTTAAGTATTAGCCTTCAAATTACCTAGGAAGCAAAAATTTGTTTAATGAAAATACACAGAAGCTTGGCTTGCAACCACATTTATTAAAAAAATATCATCCAGTAGTCCCCTGGTTTAAAGGTTGATGATTTGCTCCAGTGCAATGTTCTTCCCTTTTCATCAAATTCCCTTCAGCGTGGACTCCCAGCTGAGGAGAGGCTAGGCCTAGTTCCAACAGAAAACCCAACACACCTCAGTGAGTGACAAAGCAGCATGATGTTAGCCAAGCCTACTTTTTCCATCCAGAAGGTTCTGGAGCCGGCGGAGCTGGAGAAATGACACCAGAACACTTAGGCAGCCCCAGAACAATCCACCTTGCCTGTGAGTTTGTACTTCATCTTTTCTTCACAAACTTCTTTCTGGAAGCATTGGGATTTAATCGTCTCCTCCCAGCTCCCAAGGTCTTGTCTCGGACTTGCAACGTAGCTGACCGGCTAGAGATATCGTTCTCCACAAAGGGAGAAACCCCAGCTATGTAGTCAGGGGCAAAAACATCAGTTTTCTGCCTGGCCTTTTGGGAGAGACGCAGCTGAGGGAATCGCTGGTCTTCAGTCAGATGGGGGTTGATGGCATATTTGCCCCCTTTTGGAGTAGGAAGTGAGTACTGCAAAGAAGACCAGAAAGGCCGTTAGAATGGAGATCCATAAAGTCACACCTCCAGAACCTGCTAGCAGAAACCTTACCTGGCCACTCTGGACGCAGGCAGGTGCCAGGGCATCTATCACTCACTGCCTACTAAAAGATAACCGCACGGCACAGTTGTCCCACCAGATTCTCGCCTCAACTCACAGATGAGTATTTTGACTATACGCCTTCAGCAACAATACTAGCATTCCAGTAACCAGGTACCTTCTCCACAGTGGCTTGGGTTAGCAACAACTAGGTACTCGCTAGGGTTGAGCAAATACATTATTATGAAAAATAGTGTTGATAAGGGAGTCGTGAACATAAGTGGGCTAGGTGAACTCTGGTGTTGGGCTGAAAATGCTATGAACTAATCTTTAAAACAGATTAAAATATTTCTGTGTATTTAGACACATGCGTACATTTCCAATCTTTGTCCACTGAGGGCCGGGAATCCATGATTCCGCAGGAGAATGAATAAACATGGAGCCCAGATCTTTACTTTTAAGAACCATGCTCCAGGGCCTCCCTGGTGGCACAGTGGTTGGGCGCTGCGCTGTGGAGCTGTTGGCAGTGGCGACGCGAGTTCGACGCCCGGCCGGGGAAATTCCCACATGGCACGGCAGACCTCTCTTGCCTCGCCCGCTGCTCCCCTCAGCAGTATATTTCCGTTGACCTGCCTGTTCTGCTCCCCACTCTGTCTCTGGTGAATCCTCTCACTGCCCCATACCTCTGGTCTGTACCCCAGCTTGTATGTAAAAAATAAATAAATCTTTAAAAAAAAAAAAAAAGAACCATTCTCCATAAAGAGCTCCAAGAGAATAGCTGATTCCATGAAAGGGGCAGTATAAGAGTTGGAGCACTTACTGTGCCAGACAGTATGAAACCAGGACATGTCAAACTGACACAGAAGCCAGCTTGAAGGGTTCCATGAACAAACAGTCTGGGGATCAAAATAATGACAGTAGTGGTGGACTAAAATAAAAATCCATGAAACACACATGCAAATAAATGGGAGAAAGGGAAGAGTTCTCTTTATAGTAGAATGCCAAGTAATAATTATAGACAGAATTAGAAAACCACCATTTTCAGGACTATAAAACCAGTGAGTTAAATGTGTGATAAGAAACAATATTCACAGAGTATCATAGTATCTTTCCACAAATTACTACTTTTGCAAATGACAACTTTAAAGGAAACTTGTGGCAAAGTTTGAATATGGTCAGACTGTGTAGCAAAGTTAACTTCCTGATATTGAGAATTATACTGTGGTTACTAAGAAACCACATTAACCAAGTGATCAAACTTGGTGATACTTAGTATCATCTTGAACTGGGCAATTCATCACCTCCCCTGACAGAAAGCACTGAAGATACAGAACCACTGAGGCTGCCAAAACGCATAGCTTGAATCCAACCAAGAGGCAAACCTAAACCAAGAGGAATTCTATAACACAACTGATTCATATTCTTCAAAGATTAAGGTCGTGAAAGGCAAAAGATGTGAGAAACTACTTAGGTTTAAAAGAAAATAAAGTGGAGAGGGGAGGGTAAAAAGGAATAAAGAAACAGGATGATTAAATGCCATGTTATCCTAGACTAGTTCCTGGACCAAAAATCCTCCTCCTGCTATAAAGGAAATTTTGTAGCACTATTAGGGTGTAGTATTGCAGCAATGTTAACTTCTTGATTTTGAGAATTACACTGTAGTTTCAGGAAATTTTCTTTCAGGAAATAAACACTGAAGTGTTTGGGGGCAAAGGAGCATCACATGTGTACAACTCACTCTCAGAGGGTTTAGGGGAAAGAAAACAACAGAAAACCAGCATGCAAATGTGGTTAGATTAACACTGGGAGACTGAAGAAAAGGGTAAATAGGAATTACCTGTCCTATCTGCAACTTTTCCATGTATCTACAGTCTGTTCTTTTTGACTGTGTTGCTAATGTCTTGCTCTCCCAACCTGGGGTCCCGCTGTTAGGGCTGGGAGCGGCGCCACTCACCCGCAGGCCTCGAGGATTCAGCACCTTGGGGTTGCGGGAGAAGTGCATGTGCGGGGTGCCATCCTCGCTGACAGTCACAGACACTTTCTTCAGGGTCTTGTTTCCACAATGTGAACAGAATACCCGGGTCATATCAGACGTTGTCCTGGAGACACAGGAGGAGACACTCTGTACTGGAACCACCAGCAGCACAGTTCATCCCCAGAGTACATGGGAGCCAGAGACCTCAGGAAGGAAACGACTAGAATGGGGGAATCTGTCTGAGAATCAATGATCTTAGCATCACCGTACTTCCTCCAGGGGCAGATCATTATAGCTCTAAATAACCTGTCCCCAAATGTCAACCTGGGCATTAAGCCAGAAGGTGACTCTGGAGGTGCTAAGAGTTTATTAGTGAATTAGAGTTTATTAGTGAATTAGCCCGGACGTACTATAAAAGCTTCTATGGTTGAATGGGGTGGTGGATGCTGAAGGTAGACTCTGAGCCCCAACAGTGGACCCTGGACACAACAGCTATTGTTCTTGCTAAGGACCAAGCAGTAGCCCTGGTGTGTTATTTAGGAATTCTCCTTCAATTCCCAGTGGCTAGAAGAGAAGAGCTATGAGAAACTGCAGGAGAAGCTACATCCTCGACCTGATGTCTCAGTGAACTAAGCATCTCTAAATAGGTGCTCAGACAAAGCACCTGGTACCACACACAGTCTGTTCTTCAGACTAATTGCCCAAGAACAGAGATCATTTTCAAATGTTTCTAAGAATGAGTTCTACTGTGGAGAACTTAAGAGTTTTTGTAATAAAGGACAATAAAGGAAATGAGGTTTCATGACCCAAAGAGTTTTACTGTCATGAGCGGTACCTTCATGTGCTAAGATTCCCAAGAATGGAGAGGCAGCTCTGGGAGCGGCTCTGTCACAGGGAGACCTGCAGTTTATTAGTGGCAGGGTAGGGCTTGAGTCACAAGTGACTGGTTGTTTTTAAGCCTGCAGGGGAGCAAGACTCCATCCAGGCAACTCTATCCTCAGAGGGACAGCACTGGGGAGCCAGGGAGTGATGCCTTGCTGCTTCAGAAACCTTCTACAGACACCTCAGCTATAGAGGCTCCACCAAATGACCAACATGACTGTCACTAAATATCCACTGAATCTGTGGAATGGCTGAAAGTCACCACAGTGGAAGACCCCTATCAAGCTCTAGAAGCATCTTTTCCATTCCAACCTGGTATATGGGATCCTGAGCCTATCTAAGATAGAATGGCAGCCCTCACATCAAGAACCAACTTGTAAGTCAGAAGAAATGGAGTGAATGAAGGGCATGGTCAGTGAGCTAAGAGTTCACCTGAACAGAACACTTCCTGTGGCCAGATACTGCACTCCTTTATGTGACTATCTCCCTATTTCAATGATTTTATGTAGGAAGTTGAAGTACAGAGACATTAACCAGCTTTTACAGTCACATAGCTAGCATGGTACATAATCCTGACTGAACCCATGTAGTATGGATCCACGGTCCACTTTTTTTTTTTTAAAAGATTTATTTATTTATGCATACAAGCTGGGGTACAGGCCAGAGGTGTGGGGTGGCGAGAGGGTTCACCAGAGTGAGGAGCAGAACAGGAAGATCAGAAACACACTGCTGAGCGGAGCAGCGGGCGAGGCAGGAGAGGTCTGCCCCGCCATGTGGGAATCTCCCTGGCCGGGCGTTGAACTCGTGTCGCTGCTGCTGACAGCTCCGCAGAGCAGTGTTCAACTGCTGTGCCACCAGGGAGGCCCCACAGTCCACTTTTTTTAAATAGAAAATTTCCAACATACAGGGCCTCCCTGGTGGTGCAACGGGTTAAGTCTCAGCACTCTGAAGCTATCCGCAGCCACTGCAGCACAAGTTTGATCTCCAGCCAGGGAGATTTCCACATGGCGCGGCAGACCTCTCCTGACTCACCCATTGCTCCCCTCAGCAGTGTATTTCAGTCAGTCTGCCTGTTCTGCTCCCCACTGTCTCTGGTGAATCTTCTCACCACCCCACACCTCTGGTTTACAACCCAGTTCTTGTGTGCATAAATAAATAAATCTTAAAAAAAAAAAGAAAATTTCCAACATACAGTAGATCAAAGAGCACAATGCATCTCATGTGCCCAACACTAGCTTCACCAACTATGCACTAATTTCCAGCTCTATTATTATTTCAGAACAAATCCCAGACATCATCCCACCCAAACATTGCAGTACCTATTGCTGAATAACAAAGACTCTGCTCTGGAACACACACCCTCAATCCTATGTTACTAAGATCAGGACTAACAATGCCCCCCACCCCCATCCCCACCCTGGATTCATCAGATCACAGGTGACACTTTTATCTGGGGTTCCAGTACCCTGGTAGGGCAGAAGCCTACTCACAGAGAACCACAATGTGGGAGGAGTCTCTGTGTACAATGCAAGGTCCTCCATCGAGAAGTTTGCAGAAGGGATAGGAGGGGAGAGCATTCAACGGAGGGGCAGTGGTTGAGAATCTCAGCTACGTACTTGAAACAGCCATGGCAGCGCAAGATGTAGCTCCGGGCCTCATGGATCAGCATACCATTCACTGCCAGCACGTGCAGGCCCATCTGAAGCAAGACATTCTGCAGCCGAATTACAGTAGAACTAGAGTCACAACAAAGCCAAAGTTTCTTGTCACCCCTGTACAATCACAGTCAAAAGAACTCCACAAACCCCTACTTTGGCTCATGAAGGGCTTCTGCTAGGGTAAAGCAAGTTGAGGATGCCTCTAGAGATGGAGAATGGGGCCAGGACCCAGATTTCTCTCTTATTTCAAGTGCTGGGATCTGTGCTCATCATTTTGCCAAAGCCCTCAAGAGCAATTGCTCATTTCTGGGCTGGAAACCTTCTATACTTTCTCCAAGAACTTAGTGGAGCCTGGAACATTATACACACTCAAAGAAAAGTATCGTGAATAGCAGACATAAAAAAAAAATTAATAGGCTATATAAATTTTGTCAGTTTATTATGATTTTCTAGCCTCCAAGCAAAACTAAAAATAACTGAAGCGCCCAGGAAAGGAAGCACCACACAGTAGCTGTGTATACCCCTCATAACCTCTGAGGGACATGTCCCCTTCTCCCCCCAAGCTCAGGGCTAGTATATGCCCACCCTACCTACCTGCATGGCGAAGTCTGTTGTCACACAGCCCACCCGCACGTCCCTAGGGATGGCACACTGCTCCCACTCCTGCTGGATCTGCTTGATGTTGCTGGGGGTTATCCACCCACCCCCATCACCGTCACTATCTTCGTTTTTCCTTTCTTCATATTCCTCCTCCTCCTCCTCTTCACTTGGAACATCCTCATTTTTGTCAACCTGAAACATTAATATATTTCACAAACTTTCAAATAAGTGTGTTGCCACACAAAGGAAAACATACATTGCGCCGTTACCAGTAACTCTTGAAGTTCACGATCGATATTAGGCAAAGGGTTTCTCCAGAACAGGAAGGAACTGAATTCTAGGTCCTTGGGTTTGCCTTCTGGGTGTCCATGATCTACTGTTTCTTGTGGGGGTTTAGGCTGAGGTTAAAGAAAAATAAAATTATAATCTGAAAAGTGAAAGGGTCACAGATGAAATGCTGTATGACATACAGTCAGATCAGCTAGGGCTGAATTATGTATTAGTCTAGGTAAACTTGGCTCACTGTAAACAATGAGATACGACAGAAGCAGAAGACAGCACAAAGAGCACGGCTTGGCTAAGGAATTACCTTTGAGGGCAGATGGAAACCAGAAACGTGTAGAGGGGTTTCTGGATGCTGAATTGATGAGCTCACTTTAACCTTTAAAAAGAAAATAAAACGTGACAGCTCAAAGCAAGGAAATACAATTTGCAACTTCAATATGGAAAACTAAAAACAACAACAA
>PVIJ01020033.1:0-21946 GCA_004024925.1 Scalopus aquaticus | reverse complement strand
TGGCACACATTAAAAATACAGGCAACAACAAATGCTGGAAAGGATGTGGAGAAAAAGGAACTCTTCTACACTGCTGGTGGGAATGTGAACTGGTCCAACCACTATGGAAAGCTGTATGGCGATTCCTCAAAGTGCTAAACATGGAGCTCCCATACGACCCAGCAATACCACTTTTGGGAATTTACCCAAAGGACACAAAAACACTAATCCGAAAGGATACATGCACCCGTATGTTCATTGCGGCACTATTCACAATAGCAAAGGTATGGAAGCAACCCAGATGTCCAAAAATAGATGATTGGATCAAGAAGATGTGGTACATATATACAATGGAATACTATTCAGCATGGAAAGAAGATAAACACATGCAATTTTCAGCGACATGGATGGAATTAGAGGGAATCATACTCAGTGAAATAAGCCAGAAAGAAAAAGAAAAATATCGAATGGTTTCACTTATAACAGGACTATAGGGAGGCCGGGTGGGAGAGAGACACTCAGCGGTGGGGGGGGGGGGGGGGGAGGACAAGGGCACAAAATAGAAGAGAGGAGAATACAGGGGACCATGGAGATGGACCACGGGTGAATTGGTGGTGGGCTGCCCAAGGGGAATACAAAATGTAAAAGACATAAATAACAATAAAAAATAAAAAGAAGTGACCTTTTAGTGTCCTACTGCCCCAGTTAATTATTACCTATTCCTCCTACCAGCACCAGATCACTGACCATATGAACAGGTGCAAAGGCAGCTGTCTGTGAAATTAATAGACAACTAAAGGTCCTGGAAAAACTAGGACTATATACAACTTCTTAAAAGAGGGCTTAATGCTAATTTATTAAGATAAGAAAAAACTGTAAACCCTCTGTTACAGCCCATAAAAATTAACAATGGAGAGACAGAAGAACATATCGCAAATGCTGGAGCAAAAAAAAAAAAAAAATCCCAGAGAAAAGTCTCAATCCAGCAGAACTGACGAATATGCCAGAAGAGAAGTTTAAGATAACAGTTATAACCATGTAAATCAAATTTTAAAAATAGCGCATCATGAAAAACAGGAACACGACAAAGACTGAAAATTAGTGAGCCTGAAAGCACAGTGGCAGAAAACATACAAATAGCACACAAAGAGAGAAAATAATAACTAAAAAATCCAATGAAAATGTTCCAGGAGTTTCTAAAGAGAAATATAACATTCATGTTATGGGGGTCCCAGAAGAAGAACAGAAAGAAAAAGGCATAGAAATTGTATTTTGATAAATAATTGTTGTGAATATCTCAATCTGGTAGATAAACCAGGCATTCTGATCCAAGAGGCCAAGAGTTCCAAACAAAATCATTCCTGTTTGACACATAATAATAAAATTGCTGAAAGTCAGCATTAAGGACAGACTATTAAAAAAAAACCAAGAGAAAGAAGAATAACCTATAACAGAACATGAATTAGACTACCTACAAGTTTTTTCAATAGAAAACTCGCAAGCGAGAGGAAATAGCTGTATTTTAAATATCTGAACATGACATATTTTTTTTTAAAAGCTGGACATTAAAGAAGTACAGAAAGGGCTATTATAAAGAAGTGAAAAAACAGAGGAACAGATCCCTAAGTTACACAGTGTAGAGGAGGAAAAGAGTAAAATGTGACGTATCACGTGTCAGTTTTAACTGGACATAACTCAAGAACAATCCTTGTTCCATCCATGCAAAGGAATACTACTTGGAGACCAAATCATATGCACCCAGGATTTCCTTCCTTGCTCAGCCATTGGTACAGCAGCCCCAAGAAAACTGTGCTTTAGGTTGCACAGTTATGACCTTAGACCACTGGTTTCTGCAGTTACAAAGGACATATTAAGCCTGCTTAGTTACTTCATTGAAATCTCTTTCCCTGAAATGAAAATTCATTTCCTTTTTGCAGAGAATGGAATTCATAGTACAGTTTCAGCTCTCTTTATAGAAATGCTTTCTTCCCTATCCTTCAACTCTAAATCCTTTTATACCCTCAGTGAGGAGTTTGAGAATTTGAATTTTTTTTTTTTTGTAAATCATGTCTATTTATGTTCCTTTATCTCCTTTGGGATATATTATCTATTGCCTTTTATTGACTTGGGCAAAAATTCTTTCTTAACATCCTGTTACATTTATTTTCATAACATATTTGATAAAACATAAAAAGCACTAAACACAAAGATGGAAATAATATATTCCATGAAACAGGTTTCATTGAAACTTGTTTAAAACTTTCGGGCCTCCCTGGTGGCGCAGCGGTTAAGCGCTGCACTGTGGAGCTGTTGGCAGTGGCGACACGAGTTCGATGCCCGGCCAGGGAGATTCCCACATGGCGCGGCAGACCTCTCCTGCCTCACCCGCTGCTCCCCTCAGCAGTGTGTTTCCATCGATCTGCCTGTTCTGCTCCCCACTCTGTCTCTGGTGAACCCTCTCGCCGCCCCATGCCTCTGGCCTGTGCCCCAGCTTGTATGTATAAATAAAACAAATCTTAAAAAAAAAACAAACAAAAAAACCTTTCATTCATAAAGGAAGAAGACTTCCATTTTTGCTGTGATTAAGTAACAAGTATTAGTTTACTCTCATGACACAAACAACATAAAACTACATGAAATACATAAAACACATGTTTTCAGCTATCGAAAAAAGGGAAAACACAGGACAGTGATTCCTGAGAAAAGGAAAACAGACAAGGTGAATGCTACAATTGCCCTTGTCCACTGTCTTGAGAGGTTTAAGACTGCAGTAAGAGCTGAAAGAATTCATCCTAAGCACATAATATTACAAGAAATGTTAATGGAGGTCCTTCAGGTAGAAAGGCAGTGATATCAGATGGAAATGTGAATCTTAAAGAGGGGAATTGAACAGCACCAGAACTTGTAAAAATCTGTCACAAGTATATACTGATTAATAGAGAAAGAACTATATTAGCAACTCTAGGAAAGCTGATGGATTGTATTCTGCTAAAGTGGCCACAATTTTCAAATCAAACCTGATGTCTATAAAGTCGCTTAATAGTATCCACTTCTAGGTGGAAGTGCAAAATCAGAAGTAATGAAGTCCTTGAATTGAAGAAGTTTACAACATTGAGATATTCATTGCTTTTCAGATCTGTGTCCTACATGTTTGAGATGGGGAAAAAAAAGCTATAGCAAATATCTTCTTTTTGCATACTTTGAATTCATTGATCAAAGCAGTGAATATTGCAAAAACATTTTAAACATTTCATGATACTCAGCTTTAGGCAAAGTGACTTTATTATAAGTGGCAGGGATACAATTTGAGTCTTCTGGTTTGCTTAGAAGGTGGATTGGAGAGACATATTCAATAATTAAGTCTTTTTGACTTGAAGATCAGTTTGTACAGAGGGAGGTGAACTTAGCTGGTGGACTTTATAGCAACTGAACTCAGTGTGGACAGGCTTCTGGTGCCTCCCTCATACCTCTGCACTCTCCCACAATATAGCAAATTAAGTAATGTTACCTTTGAGATGATTAATTTTTTCAGATGAGAATGTTAGCTCAGAAAATTTTCTTTTGAGTTTATTTTTTAACTGAAAAGTTTAAGTATCAGTATATTACAAACATTAATACCTGTTATTGTTTTCTGCTACCGAAATTTTTCATTAAACGTTGGTGTGCAATTTAATTATAATATTTTATAAGTTCTTTAGACATTGAAAAAAAGTGTGAAGAGTCCAGGAAAACGTTTCATGAATGATAGCTGCAAGTGTATTGACTTATATTTTAAAATTGTCCTCATGTTATACTTCCAGGGCATCATTAATAATTTCCCATTAATTTTTTTGGGAAAATTAAGAATTTCAAATGTAGAAATATTTCAAAACATAGCTGTAGACATTAAAAGATAAATTTTGAAAACTTGTTTGGATTTAGTTTTTTCTCTTGAACTATTACTAGATTCTTATGCAACTCCAACATTTTTGATTGCACCACAATTTCTTTCTTTCTTTTACTCATTATTATCTTGGACAATGGGACATCTTATCCTCTAACACTACATTATATTAAACGAATACTATTTTTTTTTGTTAAAGACCATTATTTTATAAAGCAGCATTTGTTTATATATTTAACTTTTAACATAAACAATACAAAAATTTATATCAAAATATTTTATTTTATTTAATTGTTTAAAGATTTATTTATTTAGGCATACAAGAACTGTGGTGTAGGCCAGAGATGTGGGGGGGCGGTGAGAGGATTCACTAGAGAAAGAGTGGGGAGCAGAACCGGAGGATTGACTGAAGCACACTGCTGAGGGAAGCAGTGGGCGAGTCCGGAGAGGTCTGCTGTGCCATGTGGGTTAGCTCCCTGGCCAGGGATCGAACTTGTGCTACAGTGGCTGCAGATAGCTTCATAGTGCTGAAACTTAACCCGTTGTGCCACCAGGGAGGCCCTCAAAATATTTTATATAATGCAAAGTTTTATATGGGAGTATACGAACATACGTAAAAAGTAAAAGTCCTTCAGCATCATTCCTTTTCATGTTTTCTCTATGCATGTACATATGCAAATATTTAGGATGTTTTTATTTTAATTTTTATTCAAGAAACATTAGTTTATAATATTATATAGGTAGGTTTCAGGTATAATTTGATATCTCTATATCCACATAATTCTAGTTCCCATCCATCATTCTACAGCTGAGCCTATTTAATTTACTTACCACTTTTCTCCCTTCCATCCTGGAAAGAATCATTTTATTCTTATAATCTAAGATTTTCTGTTTTATTTATCTTCTATGTATGAGTAAAACCATATGATATTTGTCTTTCCTCATCTGATTTATTTCATTTAATATCATTCACTTCTGGGGCCTCCCTGGTGGCACAATGGGCTAAGTTTCAGCCTATGAGGCTGTCCGCAGCCAATGCAGCATTAGCTCCATCCCTGGCCAGGGAGCTTCCCACGTGGTGCAACAGACCTCTCCTCGCCTGACCACTGCTCCTCTCAGCAGTATACTTCATTCATTTGCCTGTTCTGCTCCCTGCTCTGTCTCTGGTAAATCCACTAACCACCCCACACCTCTGGTCTACACCCCAGTTCTTGTATGCATAAGTGAATAAATCTTAAAAAAAGTATCCTGCATTCCAGTTCCATCCATGTTGTTACAAATGGCAAGATTTCATCTTTTTTAAGCAGTCCCTCTTCTTTTCCCCTTCCCCACAATAAGTGTTTCATGGTGCATATAATATATACCACTTCTTTTTTATTCACTTGTGTATCAGTGGGCACTTAGATTATTTTCATATATTGGCTATTGTTAAAGATTTATTTATTTTTGTATACAAGCTGGGGTGTAGGCCAGAGGCATGGGGTGGTGAGAGGATTCACCAGAGGCATAGTGGAGAGCAGAACAGGCAGATGGACAGAAATCTACTGCTGAGAGGAGCAGTGGGGACACAGGAGAGGTCTGCTACACCATGTGGTAAGCTCCCTGGCCAGGGATCGAACTCGCACCGCAGCTGTCCACAGCTCCACAGTGCTGTGCTTAACCTGTTGCGCCACCAGGGAGGCCCATATATTGGCTATTGTAAATAATGTTGCGATGCATATAGGGGTGCTTATGTTTTTTGAAATAGTGCTTTCATATGTTTTGGATAAAACATATGAATTTGAATAGCAGGATTTTTATTTTTTCTAAAAGGAATCCCCATACTGTTTGCCAAGTGGCTATACCAATTTACATTCCTACCAGTGGTGTATGAGAGTTCCCTATTCTCCACATCCTCACCAACACTTGTTCATTGTCTTTTTCATAATGGCCACCTTCACAGGTGTGAAGTAATTGTTCACGGGTTTGATTTGCATTTCCCTAATAATAAATAATGTTGAATGTATTTTTGTGTATCAGTTGGTCATCTGTATGTTAGCTTTGGAGAAATGTCTATTCAGATACTCTCCCCAATTTTTAATTAGGTTGTTTTTTTTTTTCATCTTGAGTTATATGAGTTTTTTTTATATTTTGGATGTTAATCCTTTTTGGACATATAATTTGTGAATATCTTCCTCCATTCAGTAGATTGCTTTTTTTGTGATGGTTTCTTTCATCATCAAAGGAATAAGACTTTTAGTTTTAAATAGTTACATTTGTTTATCATACTTTCATTTTTCATGCTTTTGTAGATGAGTCCACAAACATGTGGCTAAGCTGACATCAAAGTGCTTACCAGGTATGTTTTCTTCTAAATATTTTATGGTTTTAGGTCTTACATTCAAGTTTTTAATCCATTTCAAATTAATTTTTGTGTATGGTATAGGGTAGTGATCTAACTTCATGCTCTTGCATGTGGCTGTCCAGTTTTCTAAGCACTATTTATTGAAAAGAAAAGAGCAAGAAAAGTCTTTCCTATCTCTGTTGTGTATTCTTGACTTGGTTATAAATTAGTTAGCTGTCATATGTGGATTTACTTCTGAGCTTTCCATTTTGTTCCATTGATATGAGTATCTGTTTTTATTGCAACACCATGCTGTTTTGACTATTATTGTTTTGTAGTATAGTTTGAAGTAGAGGAGAATTATACCTCCACTTTTTTTTCTTTTCTTTTTTTTTCCCCCCTCAGTATTGCCTTGGCTATTTGGGGCCTTTTATGTTTCCATATAAATTTTAGGATTTTTTTTTCTATTTCTGTAAAGCATGTTTGATAGGGATTGTAATGACTGTATATTAGTTTAGGCAAAATGGTCATTTAAGAATGTTAATTCTTCTAATTGATTAGTATGGAATATCTTTCCATTTCTTTGTGTCTTCTGTGTTTTTTTTTCCCAACAGTATCTTATAGCTCTCTGCATACAGGTTGTGAAAAGACAAAATTTGAGGACCTCTGATGATGTAGAAAAATCTTTTTACAATCTGAGACTGATGGAAGTGGTGGCATCAGTTTATAAAGCTAAGCCAATGTAAATACATTTAATATTTACATAGAACCCCTTTCTTTCAGTGCATTAAAATAGATGTGGAATGAGAGAACTGGCAGTTTGACATTCAGATTCAATATGTTCAAAAGCATTGACTGATTTCTGCATGATATTAATGATAAGCCTTAAATGAAAGTGTTTTCCAATATATACTATGCTGTTTTGTCCTAGTTATGACAATTTTACATGAAATGCTGAAATTATTTAGTTCTTTTCATCACTGTAACATGTGATCAGAAGATTCTTTTCAGATAAATGTCTTATTTCATTCATCATTCATTTGGAATTAAAATGATGTATGTTTAAATGGTTATAAATTCTATAATCTTTGACCATACACTAGACAGAAAAACAACAGTGCACAGGACATTTGGACATTGTTTCTGTTCTGTTTCTGAAAATAGCTTCACAGTCTTTTCTCTTTCCCTATCTATAAAACCGAAAACATTTAGTAGAGTCTTTCCAATAATGTAAATTTCACTTATCTGGAAAAGAGAACAGAAAAAGATACATCTCTCTCTCTTTTTTTTGATTGACTATTGATATTGTACTAAATTTTGAATTAGTCATTCTGTTGGGTGTCCTAGCCCCTAGGGAGTCAGGTTGCCACAACCCAATAAGAAGGGATTGTTAGAAAATCATGACCTCATTGGCTTCCCTACTACAATTGCAACCACTGAACCACGGGAAAATAACAGTGTTGTTTCTAATTATTGATAAATATTTGTGAAGTAAACAAATGTCCAGAAGATGAAACAATTAAGAATAAAGTTCTCTGAATAGGTCTATTGGTGATAGCGTTTTTTTTTCTTTTTTAAATTTGCATTTCCATGTAGGGAAAAACTGAACTTCTTTACATACCATAGGTTTGGGTGGGTTCTTGGATTTTTATCCTCATAAATTTATATCTCGCTGACTTTGCTTGTCCATTTTCCGAAAAGGTATTCATTTATGTTAGTTTCCATAGAAACCAGAAGTGCTCCATTTGTATTTCGTTCTTTGCAAGTCCTTCCTTCTCTTTCACTCTTTTCAAGCAAGCTAAATTTCTGTGTGTGGCATTTTATGTAGAGTAACCTTTGTTTGCTTAAGTTTTTTATGAAACAAAGCTTTATAACTTCAAATGTGTTCCTTTATCTTAACCTAAATCATAATTTTGACTTGTGAATTTTGCTGAAAAATGACTGACTGTAAAAAGTAGAATTGTTTTCTAAATAAAACAGCACACACACTTTAGAGTTGAAATTGAGTAGGAAAATCAAGACATCGGTAGACTGCTTTAGAAAAGCTGTTACTTTGCTAAACCAAGAAGAAAAATTTTAAATGATTTGCATATTCAAAGGATGACCGTTTTGGCAAGCAGTGACATCAGCTACATAGGAAGCAGTTATCCAGTAACTATTGTGCTCTCAGCTCTGTGCTAGGTTATGGGAATGCAAAGACTTGGAAGATGAAGTCACTGTCTTCAAGGCAGTTACAAATTAGTTTGAATGCAGAGACCATAAGTAGAATAGAAGCTGTGGATGTTAAATTCTTTTAAACCATGTCATTTTAGAAATGTGCAACATATGTATGCAATTTATACAATGATCAAGTATACTCATGAGCTACTTTGTGCCTATAAGTTTAGTCACATGCTTCCTGGAAAATATGTCTTTCCCACCACTATTTCTTTTCCTATGTCAGTTTTGATACTGAATTATTTGCCTTTCTTTACAAGTTTACTAATAGTCTTATGTGAGGGTGAGGGACAGATAGAGCTAAAGGAGAATGTCGGATCAGTTTCCAGAAAACCAGAATTTAGCCCTGGCTCTCCACTGATATTTGTGATCTGTTGCTCATAAACAAGTTCCTTTACTTCACTCTACTTGATGGTTCAAACAAGTAAAGTATGATGCTAGGTGAGTGTTCTTTAAGATACTATGTCACTTTAGGAAATGAATTCTAATTCAGTTATCCTAAAGCTATTTTTAGGTGTTACTGAGTTCTAAGTAGTCTATATGAAGAACCTGCTGAAATTCTCCAGAAGTCCCTTAAAATTATGCCAGTAGTGTTAGCTGGGTTGGAGGGCATCGGAAACACCTTTTCAATCTGAGTCACCTTGTGACCTCAGTGTGTTGACAGGTGTGCATGGACTGTCATGTTTCAGGACTCTTTTACTAATGTGGTACGCCTCTGTGCAGTAAACTTGTGAATGCAGCAACCTGCATTATCTGTCTAGGCAATTTTTGCTTTAATTAGAATATTGCTCCACCAAAGAGCCTTTTTTATTTAGATGTAGCATCAGTTCAGAACTCATCTACAGTTTCACACATATGGTGAAAACTTCTAAGTGTCTACAACACATTTTCTTCAAGGTCTTATTTAGGTTTTCGTAGCAATCATTCTCCTAGCAATTGTCAAATATTTGGGAATTAGTGGACTAATCCTAGGTTTGCTCATGTCTTCACTCTTGTTGTGAATGTGTATTGTCTGTCAGTTTCATCTTTTTATTCTGGGCCACAAATAAAGTGGACGTGAAAACCTTCTGTAAACTGGAAAGTGATATAGAAATATATATTGTGCATAATAAGTGTTTTGATATTCTTACCACCGAGAAACTGTTATCATTATAATCATTGTGTTTTGCTTTTGGTAAACGTAAGGAGGTAAGTGTTACATACCTGTCCTGCAACTCTGTACCCTCTTTCTCTAATTTTTTTTTCCATTTTTATCTGCAGCACAGTAATTCAGCCTCATTTCTAAATAATTTTAATGTAGCTTAACTTGTCTCCCTTTTAAAGACTTGACCTCCATCACAGACCTCTCAAGTTTGACTGTTTTCTATTGCCCTTATACCACTGGTTTCCAGATAAGGCAAGAGTCTTTTTTTGTTCCTCATTGCTGCTTTTACTCTATTTGTGTCTTCTTTTTAATACTGCATCCATGATAAACTGCATCCACGGAGTACCAACATCCTGCCCCCCAAGGCTCTTTGTAGTCTTTGCTATTATACTACACAACTCTTTAACAATGAGGCATTTCCTATGTTCTAAACACTTCATAAATATGCACTTATTTAATCTTCACAGCAATCTCAATATCTCAATATTTTCATTGTTATGATCTCCATTTGATGAATAAGTAACGAGTTACGGAAGGTTTGAATAACTTGTCTATGTAAGGTTGTAAGAAACAGAACTAAATTCAAACTCTGGCTGTCTGACTTCATCTCTGTACTTTATATTCCCTCTATTTTTACTACCCGTGGTCCTATTTCTCTACATTCCCTTATGCTGATTTATTTTTTTTCAAAGTGCTTTTTACCATCTGAAATATTAAATATTTGGTTGTCTCTTTATTATGTTTCCCCCATCACAGCTCCATGAAAACAAGGACTTTGTTCTTTTGCTTAGTGCTTCCAAGTACCTGGAGTATGGTTGGTATTTAAAAGATGTTTGGAGTATGAAACAATGTAAGAATATTACATCATATACTGACACTGCAAACCACTTTTCTAGCTTGTAGACCAGTTGTTTCTGTTAGAATCTGCCAGTAGCAGGGTGCTCGAGAGGGTACAAGGCGGAGTCTCATGGGAGGAAACTCCCTGTCTGTTGCCTGCTTCTGTCAGTATCTGCCCAGCAAAACATCTTCACTTCAGCAGCAGTAGTTCCTCCATTTATGCCCCTCACCCTCACCTTTGAGTGTGTTAACTGCTCCTTGCCATTACTATCTCTGTGATTCCTTGATATTTGCTTTTAAATTTTCCAGTACATGAATATTTATTTGTGTATATTTTAATTTTCTCTGTTCCCGTAACTGGTATGATGTTTCTCTCCTTGTTGTTTTCTGACTGATACAGAATTGGTACTAGGTATAGTCCCAGGAAACAGAATGCAAAGATGAGATTTAATGATTGGCTTAGTTGTATATTTTTTTAAAGATTTATTTATTTATCCATATATGCTGGGGTACAGGCCAGAGGTGTGGGGCAGCGAGAGGGTTCACTAGAGACAGAGTGGGGAGCAGAACAGGCAGATTGATGGAAACACACAGCTGAGGGGAGCAGTGGGCGAGGCAGGAGAGGTCTGCCGTGCCATGTGGGAATCTCCCTGGCTGGGCATCGAACTCGCGTCGCTACTGCGAAAGCTCCACAGCGCAGTGCCTAACCGCTGCGCCACCAGAGTAGCCCTGGCTTAGTTGTATTTTAGCTTAAATGCGGTGCTGAGGTCTGTGCAAATTTGTAAAAGGATGTTGGTACTCCATGGATGCAGTTTATCAGCATAAATCAGATTTCCATCTGCTGTTGATGGTGTTGAAGTGGCTAATAATCAAGTGCATTGGTGTTGCTGACCATTATGGCAGTAATGATGACTATAAGCATTGTGGCTTGGGAAAACTTTGACATCATGGGCATACTCACAGAAGAAATTCAAACTCAGATCTTTTTTTTTAAAATATATTTTTTTACATCGCTGTTCATTTTTTACAATGTTTGATTTCTCCCTTCAAGTGTAATCCTCATAAAATTTCCACCACCATATCACTCCTGAACCATCACCATAGTCCCTTGTGCTCTTCCCTCCCCTGTTTTGACTCCTTCCCCACTTCCTCCCCTGCTGTATGTTCCGGATTTGTAGTTTGCCTGCTAGTTTTGTCTTTTTTTTCCTGACCCCTTGATCAGTCTCCCGGTATTCCTTCTATTAGTGAAACCATCTTTTTTCTTTTTTCGTCTGACTTACTTATCTAAGCATAATCCCTTCCAGCTCCATCCATGTCACTGCAAATGGAATGAGTTTATCTTTTTTGATTGCTGAGTGGTATTCCATCATGTATATGTATACTCCATCTTCTTGATCCAGTCATTGTTTTTGGTCAGCTAGGTTGTTTTCATACCTCAGCTATTGTAAATAGTGCTGCAATAAACATAGGAGTACAGGTTTCCTTTTGAATTAATGTTTTTGTGCCCTTTGGGTAGAAGGAATGGAATTTCTAAGTCATATGGTTGCTCCATTTTTAGTAATTTGAGGGTACTTCACACAGCTTTCTGTAGTGGTTGAACCAGTTTGCATTACCATCAGCAGTGTAAGAGGGCTCCTTTTTCTCCACATCCTTTCCAGCATTTTTTTGTTGCCAGTTTTTTTTTTAATATGAGCCATTTTCATTGGCATGAGGTTCTATCTCATTATGATTTTGATTTGAATTTTCCTGATGTTGAGCATTTTTTTAATATGCCTGTAGACCATTTTTTTCAGAATTGTCTTTTTAGCTCTTCAGCCCATTTTTTTGACTGGATTTTTAAACTCTCAGTCAAAGTTATTAACAGAGATCCAAAGAGTTTCTTAACAGAATCTCATATATTTTTTTAAAATAACTTACAGGGACAAAATTTAATTATATGAGACACAGAATTACAACAGATGTTGCAATCTTTTCAAGTCTCTTCTAAGAAAGAGAAAAGCCTTGAGACTTGAGTGGAGACATCTGAATGGACTAATACCAAATATGACTTAGAGTCAATGGTTATTTACAAGAAAACCAATAAAAGACTGGCGGAAAAAGCTACTTAGATTAATAGTAAAAGTACAGTATACTTTAGTGTTCTTCAGCACACAGATCTCTTTGTGCCAATCCATATGTCAAGTTGTCTCAGTCTAAAGAGTCACTGGGAATAGGAATGATTATTTGAGTTATCAACACAAAACTGGTGTCAGTGGGCTGTTGGTAGGAACCATTCCTGAGAGCCCTGTTGTCATTCATGGTGCCTGATGGACAATAGCAGCCAATCAGTTGTTAAAAGCAGCTTCATTGTTCACAACTATATTTGTAAAGCTTTTGTCTTACTCTTGCTTTTAGTCATTGTCCTACTGTTTTATACTCTCTTTCAATTCACTGGAAGAGTGACAGTCTATAACAACTGCTTCATGCGTTAATATTGATCAATACCAAATAGTAATTAAGTGAGTAGACCTTGGAATCAGAATAGTTTTGAATCCTGGTTCAATTAGATGGGCAAGCTCATTAAATTCTCTAGGACTCAGTTTCTTCTTCAGTAAATTAGCAATAATAATAATTAATTCATAAAACTTTGTGAGGATTAGATGAAATAGTGGAACACTCAATGAATTAGTTTCCTATTGTTGCTCTAACAACTTATCACAAAGCAGGAGCTCAAAACAACACAAATTTTTTTTTTTCTTACAATTCTGAAGGTCAAAAGTCTCAAGTGGGTTTTAGTAGGCAAAAATAAAGGTATCAGCAGGGCTGTGTTGTTTCCGGAAACTCTGTAGGAGGGTCCTTTTTCCTTTCTAGCTTTTAGATTTTAGAGGCCACCAACCTTCCTTGGCTTGTAGTTTCTTCCTTCATCTTCAAATCAACAACATAGCATCTTCAGATCTTTCACTATTCTACCTCCCTTTTTCACTTGTAAGAATTCTTATTATTATATTTGACCCACCTAGATCATCTAGAATAATCTTATTTTAAGCATACTAACCACCTTAATTCCATCTGCAACCTTAGTTCCCTTTGCCTTGTAAGCTAACATGTTTTCAGGTTCTGGATATTAGGAAGTGGACATCTTTGGGAGGCCATTATTCTACCACACTCATAAATATTTGTTAAATAAATAATGCATATCAAGTGCTTAGCTCTGTGTCTAGCACATGGTAGACCAAGAACAGAAATACTGTTTTTCAGTACCATATGAATTTCTTGAAATATTTATTTAGACAATTAAAAAAAAACCCACAAACAATCTGAATTGCTTTTTTTAAAATTGGAGTTGTATTGGTTTACAGCACTGTATATCATTTACATAGATGTATACATCCACAATCTGAGGGAATTTAAGGAAATGATGTGTATGTGTAAGGAACTGAGATGTATGGACATTGGAAGAGGAGGGCATTGGTTACCTACTGACTGTTGTTGCTCTTGTCTTCTCTTCCTTCCCAAACTTAGTCTGAATTATCTCACATGAGCGAGGTCCCTATCTTTGAATCTTCATTGAATCTTCGTTTTGTCAGTTATTAAGTATATTGGCATCCTTTCAGCTTCTACCAGGTTTTCTAATATTGCTGATATTTACCTGGTTGAATATAAAAGTTAAACAAAAAAGGAAAAAAATATGCAACAATATTGTTGAGGATATTTACTTAAATTAGAAAATTGTTCACTGACAAAAATACAAATTAGCCTGGTAGTTATTTTTTTTCCTTAGTATCTGTTCTTTTTTGTTGTTATTATGTGTAGAAATTCACATTTTGAATCAACTTTTTTAATAATATGCATAACATAGATTACTAGAGGCCTCCATATATATTAGAACACTTTTGAAAAATTTTCTATGGTAAAATTAAACCTTGAAAATATGAAATATGTAGTTTACTTTCACTGTCCTCCATCACTTTTTACCTTGAGTTTTACCTTATTTTACCCTTTTAAAAGATTTAAGGACTATATTGTCTTCCTTCACTCCATTACTGTTCTGAAAAAAGGAAAACAAAATGTTATTAATAGGCTTATTGCAAAATTAAATCAATGTTTTTCTTCTCTGAAGGATATTTGCATGTTCGTTTGCAACTCTTTTTGTGGGAATGAGTTGCCCCATATTAAACTTTCAGCAGTAGAGTGTTTATAATCACATGAATATCTGTGTAAATATTATCCACCATACAGGTATGTGTATATGTTCTGATTGAAACAATCTGAATCCAATCCCATTTTTAGAAACTTCTATTTGGTCTTATTTCATGCAATAGCAGTTCAGTTTGTATAAATATACTTGACTTCAATTAATGTCTACTTGAAATCTCTGCTACAGGTTAAGCCTGTTTTGGTTTGATCTCTGTTAATTGATTTGGCAGTAACCCTAAAGCTTCCATTGAAAATAATTGTTTTACGAAGCTTTTTAAAAACAACAGAATACCAAACAGAAGGATAGTGGTATAGCTACTTCTTTGTATGATTGAAGCAGAAAAGTTATATTTAGAGTTGAGATGAGGATACTTTCCAGTTTTTCTAAATGCATCATCAGATTCTTTCCTAAGCCCTGTGGGCTTCATGCTTAGTTAAAGCGATCTAGCCATGCACTGACTGTGATTTAGCATAATGTCCTGTCGAAATTCAGGAGGGTAGGGATTCCATTTCCTCAGCCTGCCTTTTATTGCTGTCAGTGGCTTCCAGTGTGACTCCTGGTGCCAAGTAGTTAGGAACAATGTTATCATCAGAGAACAGTGCTTGGGTTTTAATGCCTTGTAATGCTAAAGCTGACAAGTAATACTTTTAGAATGAATCTCTAGAGTCATGTGCTATGCTCCATTTGTGTGTGCGGTACCGTCTATTGTCCACAGAGAGCTTTGACCTTTCAGCAAGAGCTGAGCATGTCCAATAGAAAGAGTTATGTTGTTCAACTGAGTTAGAACTTTAGTTATTTATAAATTCCGTCCCTTAAGCAAGGGATTATTTCAAATGTCTTCATCTCATAGGTGTGTATATATATATATATATATATATATATATATATATATATATTTGCAATTGCTCTAACGCTACATTTATTGACTTTATTAGGTCATATGTTTTTCAGTGACAGCAAGTATGGGGACTTTTTAACCTACATGACAAGAAGGGACTGTTTGAAGGAAGCTATTTATGGAATTGAGTTGGGAGGTGCTGTCCTGTAAGAAAAATAGTCAAAGAGTTCTTGAGACTTGACAGTCAGTGGGTAATTTGGGTAAAACACGGCCATGTCTTGAATCCTACCATCCTTTTGCAAAATAGGGCCCTTTCCACCTTCCCTTCAAATGAAGGTTTGTATAGGGCAGAAAGTCAAGCAGGTGGTTTATTTTGAACAGGCCCTTAGATATTTCACAAGTAGAATTTAACTCTTACTCTTTTTATAGAAACTTCTGGTGGGCATATTTATGGACTGGTTCTGCAATTACTCTAAAATCAAGATAGAAGGAATACTTATATCCCTTTTAAAGTTCTCTCTCAGCATGTTCATAATTTGTCCCAAGTGGATATTTCTAAGCATTTTTTTTTCTCGGCATGTTTAAAAACTTAGTTTTCTTTTTTTAATAAAGACTTTTTAATAGCCTTTCATATAGCTGAATTTGCATTTTTAATAGTTTCTCTTCTGCTTGAACTTTTCTGCCTCTATATAATTAGAACATTTCAAAGTAGAACTTATGTGTACTTTTTCATATCTCTATCAAAATGAGGCTCAATTTTAACAGTATGATATTAAATGAAAGGTTTTAAAAAGTAGTGATAGACTAAATAGAAATTTCCATCCAAATGGTTTATACATGAAACAATTAGTTCTTTATGCAGGTTCATATATTATTTATCTAAGGAAAAATTAAAGTTAAGAGACACCCATAGGTATGGAAATACCCATAGGTGTTAAAATATCTATTGCTTCTTGTCCCTATACTTGATGAACTTTCTGAGTACTGTGGCAGTTTCCCTGACATCACTCCCTTCAGACTTAGGGTCACCATTCTCATTTCTTGTCTGGGATTACTTTAGGTTGCCTCAATGTCTAATCTCATTGTCGAACCTCAAAGTTCTTCAAATTCCTCCAATTGGAGACTTATAGCACATTTCTACTTCAGTCATATCTTTGGTTTGAGTGTAAGCCAATTCTATTTGTCCTTTTTATCTTATAAAATTTTTGGGATCAGTTTCCCCCAAGGATCAGATAGACTTTTCTCAGTATGCCCAAAGTAGGCCTTTTCCAATAAGTATCATCTTGGTATATAGAACTAAAGGTCAATCAAGGCCCTGTGAATCTCAGGAAGTCTATTACCATTATTAAAAATGCAGATTATTTTAAGTACAGTGAAGGCTTTAAAGACTAAGAAATTTTGTCCTGGTCTCCATAGTTTGCCTTTTCCTAATTGAAGAAAAAATAACTTTCCCCCTTTTAAAACCTAGAAAAATCTAGTTTAAGGGGTATCATCCAGGTGAATCTTTATTAGTGAATGTATCCTCCTTAACTGAGATACTCCCTTTTCCCTTTCAGAGCAAAGGATGAGGCCCCTCTCTCCTTGTTATTATTATTATTTTAAAAATATTTATATTTATTTATGCATACAAGAACTGAGGTGTAGGACAGAGGTGTGGGGGATTGACAGGGTTCACCAGAGACAGAATGGGGAGCATAACAGGTAGATCCATTGAAATACACTTTTTAGGGGAGCAGTGGGTAAAACAGAAGAGGTCTGCTGTGCCATGTGGGTTAGCTCCCTGGTCAGGGATTAACTCAGGCCACAGTGGCTAGAGACACCCAGACAGCATTGAGGCTTAACCTCTGCACCACCAGGGAGGCCCTTTCCTTGTTATTTAAAGTCTTTCCCTTCCATCTCCTTTAGATCTAGATTTAAAAATAATTTCATATGGAAGTGACACTATGCAATATCTCTCATTGTCTGGTTTATTTAACTTTGCTTTTTTTTTTTTTTTAAACTATTTGGTTCCTTTCTGGAATTATACTAATTTTTTTTAAGATTTATTTACTTATGCATACAAGAACTGGGATATTGGCCAGAGGTGTGGGGTGGTGAGAGGATTCACCAGAGACAGAGTGGGGAGCAGAACAGGTAGATCGATGGAAGTACACTGCTGTTTAAGGAATAGCTGGAGATCTACATGTAATGAGACTACAAAAAGACATGTAGTTGTGAAATTAACAAAAGTACAAGAAAAAATATTGAAGGCAGCTAGGAAAATAGAGCAGGTAACTTATAAAGGTACCCCCATCAGGCTTGCCTCATACTTCTCAGCAGAAATCTTGCAAGAAACTATATGAATGACATATTCAAAACATTCAAAGACAAAAATGCCAGCAAAGAATATTATATCCTTCAAGAAACTCAAATATAAAGGAGAAAATATGGCCTTGCCAGACAATCAAAATCTTTAGGAGCTTGCCAACACTAAAAATCTCCTACATAAAATGTGAAAAGATCTAATGGGACCTCTGCACAAAAAAAAAAGAGGCAGGAACAGTCCTATTTATATCAGATAAAATAGAATTCCCATTAAAAAAGGAACAAGAGACAAGATGGACATTATATAATGACTTAGGAATCAATACCTCAGAAGGACAGAATTCTCATTGATATACATGTACCAAACAGAACAGCATCAAAATATATAAAGTGACTACTAACAAATCTAAAATCAAACATTGGCAGCTGCACAATAGTAGTAGGGACTTCAGTAATCCCCTTTCATCAATGGATAGATCAACCAGACAGAAAATACACAAAGAAACAATAGCCTTAAGCATGAAATTTCAACAGATAGGCTTAAAGACATTTATAGGGCACTACAATCCCCAAAAGCAGAATACATATTCTTCTCAGGTCCCATGGAACATTCTCAAGGATAAGTTACATGTTAGATGACAAAACAAGTGTCATGAGAAACTGCTCCATGAAATCTCACATATTTCCAGTTGGAATCTTAAGTGAATTTGTAATTGATTGATTATTTAGGCATGCTAATTTGTTTTATGAATAAGCTAGTGGCAAAAGGCAATTTACTATGTAAGGCTAGTATAATTAAGATCAATTAAGAAAGATCAGGTTCTTCATTATTTTACAGAAGGAACGACCTAAATATCAAAGCAGTGAAAATTGAAAATTTAATTGAAATTGAAAATTCAGTTTATATCTACAAAAAGATTGGTAAAATCTAACTTGTAATAGCAAAATTACACTCCAAAATGACATTTCATTTCATATTAACTCAGTGTAATGTTGACGTTTTCACAATAATTTGTTATGAATTGACCCAAAATAGACTTTGAGGTTATTACATGAAATTTCAGAAACTTCATCACAAAATATAATGCAGTGTTTGACAGATGCAATTAAGAGGGACACCAGACCACGAAGAGGTTGATAAGCAACGTAGTTTTCTAATAGAGTAGCTATGATGAAGACCTATGTAATTTGTTTGGTAAATGATTATTATTTTACTTTGCTTCATTAAATGTTACAAAGAAGAGTAGAATAAACAAAAGTGAAAGCAGAACAGGTTGAGATGTAGAACAAGCAGTATGGCTTCTAATCCATTCCTCCAATTTATATTCAATAGTCACTGATCTCTGCCATGAAAGAAAGGCTGCTTTAGGGACAGGGCCAAAGAATGTGTAAAGTACTCATTAATTTGGGGCCTCCCTGGTAGCGCAGCGGTTGAGCGCTGTGCTGTGGAGCTGTCGGCAGCAAGTTCGATACCCAGCCGGGAGAATCCCACATGGTGTGGCAGACCTCGCCTGCCTCGCCCGCTGCTCCCCTCAGCATTGTATTTCTGATCTGCCTGTTCTGCTCCCCACTCTTTCTCTGGTGATCCCTCTCACCGCCCCACGTCTCTGGACTGTACCCCAGCTTGTATGTATAAATAAATAAATCTTTAAAAAAAAGTACTCATTAATTTGGCTGAGGTGACTTAGCTACAAACGAGGGGAATTATTCAATGACACTTTTCTATTTCCAGGGACAATACAGCATAAAGAAATCTAAACTATTCCCAGGGTAATTGCCATGATGATTGTTTGGATATATTATTGCTTTGTGTCTTATGACTACATTTTCAAAGTCTAAGCTTTCCTCTTTAACTTACGTTAAACTAAGGAAAAAAATGTCTTTGTGTATCTTTTGACTAGTGTCCATCTCTCTAGTAAAATTTTTGTGTGATATTTAAGATAAAGTTTTACTAATGTTTCAAATTTTATTTAGTACCATTTATAGCTTATTTAAGTAGGATTCCTCTTTTTCAAAGGAGTAATTCAAATTTTTTATTCATTGGGGAATTTATTACAGCATGTTTATTTTATAGAATGTATAGCGACTGGATCAACAAATGCATTCAATTTCACTTGCCAAAACTTTAGACTCAATATTCTCTTATTGGGCAACATTTTGGAATTATGAATAGGTTAAAATAAAAATATCTCAATGACAAACTCGCTACACATAAAGATAGTGGATTCTTGTGGTTTCTGAAAGCTAAGGACACAGGAAACATGCTTACATAAATCTAGATCTCAGAACTCATGCTTTTCAAACAATGTTAATGTTTAAATCATATAAACATAGGATATCAGCACACATGTTATCAATTTGTTTTTCCAGCAATTGAAAATAGTTGCAATATTCCAAGTTCTGAATTATAATTACCTTTGTTAGTAGGATACAAAGAACAGAGTTGAAAATTCAAAAGCATTAACTTCAACTATTAGCAAGCAACATTACTGGAGTTTGCTTGATAGAAAGTTTCTATCAGAATTCCCCTGATAGAAAGTACTTTTGTCTACTTGATATTGTAAACAGTAACTCTCTCACTTGTAGCCATTGTCCATGACTATTTTCCTAGTTAAAATGCTTCCTACAAGGTTTCCTAGTTATTTCCTACCAATAACATTATTTCAATAACTTTTTTTTAAATTGCTGTGAATACCACCAATGGAACCTTGTGGGAAGAATTGGCTGTGATGTCATAGACTCTTGAGGTAAACTTCTAGAACTGAGATTTAGTGATACCAGAGTCTAAACAAGAAAGATGCTTACTGAGTAAGGTGGGATCCAACAGGAGTGTAGTATAGAATGCAATAATTTATTAACTACTTTTTCTGAAGGAGCTTAACAGAACACTTTATGAAGGAAAGGTAAAAGCTTAGCCCTCTGGTACATTCATGATTTTTGTTGATTAACTACTTGAAAATTAATGAATTTGAAGTTCAACAGTCTTATAAATGGAAGAAAGTGATGAATCTGATCAGTCTATCTCAGCAGGGAGGCAAGAATTTCGAAAAAGAAGAAGACCCAGTCAACCAATGGTAGACAAATCCCAGCAGACTGAAGTAACAGAGAAAAAGAGAAACTTGCCTGCATCACAGTCATCCGGCCCCAAAGCTACCCTTAGTATTGGTAATATTCCTGGAAGCAAAGCAAAATCTGATTCTCTTAGATTATCTTCTCAGATTCAGCAAAGTTGGAAAAAGAGAAAGCGTGGGCAGGAAATGACTGATATTTCTCTGCAGACAGACATCACTATAGAAGAGAAAAAAGAAGAAATTAAATCACTTGGTAAAACAGTGGTATCTGAAGAAAAACCAGCTGCTGTTGGAGAAGCAGCCCCTGAAATTCCAAAAAGTGTTCAGGAAGTAGAAAATCCCCCAAACATTCACTCAATTCAACTCAAAATAGACAGATCTCAGCAGACCAGTTGTACAGGAGACTGGACAATGGTGATCATCCCTCATATAGAAAAACATGACAAGGAACAACAGACATACTTTAGTGAATCAGAAGTAGTGGTGTACGGAAGGCCACGTAGTTCTTTCTCAAAGTCAAAGGAAAGTATGCAGAAACGCAAATCCTCAGGGAAGATTTTTATTAGTGAAAAATCTGAATCTCAACCATTTAGTCAAGAATCCAGAAAAGATAATCAGATACCTTCAGAACATGAGCAAGACATTTCAGAGGAAGCACACCTTCCCAGTCTAGTGGAGATCTCTGATGAAGTACAGCCTCCACCAACTGAAGAAATGCCTGAAACAGTTGCCCCTGCTGAAGAGATTCTTTCAGAAGAGCTTCCTGTTGAAGTACAGCCTTCCCCAGCTGAGGAGGCCCCTGAAGAAGAGACCCCAGCTGATGTTAAGTGTCCACCAGCCGAGGAGGCCCCTGAAGAAAAGACCCCAGCTGAAGTTGAGACTCTAGGACTTGAGGAGTCCCCTGAAGAAGAGACCCCGGCTGAAGTTGAGCTTCTGGAAGCCGAGGAGTCCCTTGAAGAGACCCCAGCTGAAGTTGAGCCTTCAGCAACTGATGAGGCCCTTGAAGAAGAGACCCCAGCTGAAGTTGAACCTCAAGAAGCTGCAGAGGCACTAGCTGAAGGTCCATCTCCAGCAGCTGAAGAGGTACCAGCTGAAGCTGAGCCTTCAGCAACTGATGAGGCCCTTGAAGAAGAGACCCCAGCTGAAGTTGAACCTCAAGAAGCTGCAGAGGCA
>PVIJ01020032.1:0-21968 GCA_004024925.1 Scalopus aquaticus | reverse complement strand
TTTTTGGGGAGGTTTTTAATTACTGTTTCAATTTCACTACTTGTGATTGGTCTGTTTAGGTGTTCTATATCTTCTTTGTCTAGTTTTGGGTGATTGTATAGTTTTAGGAATGTGTCCATATCCTCTAGGTTGTTATACTTGTTTCCGTATAGCTGTTTATAGTAATCTCTGATTATTTTTTTTTATTTTTGCTGTGTCCATTGTGATTTCTCCTTTTTCAGTTATGATCCTATTTATTTGTGTTTTCTCTAGTTTTTTCTTTGTAAGCCTGGCTAGTGGTTTGTCTATTTTGTTTATTTTTTCAAAGAACCAGCTTTTGGTCTCGTTAATCTTCTGGATTGTTATTTTTTTTTATTTCCATTTCATTTAGTTCTACTTTGATTTTTATTATTTCCTTTCTTAAACTGTCTTTTGGGTTTTTTGTTGTTCATTTTCTAGTTCTTTGAGATGTGAGATTAAATTGTTCCTTTGGGTTGTTTCTTGTCTCTTGATGTGAGCTTGTAATGCTATATATTTTCCTCTTATTACTGCTTTTGCTGTGTCCCAAACATTCTGGAAAGTTGTGTCCTCATTGTCATTCAGTTCATCTAGCCTAAACTCTTAATGGCTAATTCATAGGTGTTTTTTTTTTTTTTCTTACATCACTATATTTGAATTTCAGTTCAACTAGATCAGGTTGAATTTGCACAGTGCTATTGATGGGTGAACTCTTGTAGAATTGTTATGACCTTTATAAAAACAAACTCTTCCTAAAAGAAATAGCTTTATGTACCTTCAGATGGAACCATTTCTCCTTTTGCATGAAAATGCTCGTGTAATTCAGTACTCTGACACATTTTCTATTTTAGGCTAATAGAGACCCTGATGCTGGAGTGGATGAAGCTCAGGTTGAACCAGAGGCTCAGTAAATGAGACTTCATATGATAACTTTGGTTACGACATAAACAAGAAAAATATCCATGTTAATAAAAAAAACATAATCAATGTTGTAATTACATCTAAAAATAATCTTACTTATGGGTCATTACTGATGTCAGCTTGGAGAGACGTTGGGTTCAGAGAGCGGGGTCCTTGGGTTAACTCTGGGAGAAGTTTCACCAGAGGTCCCCTTTTGGTGCCACTGTCGAGTTTCCCAGGTGAGACACATTAGTTGTATTCAAAGGGCCAGGTTTTTTGTAAAAGGGAGAGACAAATAAAGGACACTTTAGACACAAGCGGGCAGGAAGAGCTGCCCCCGAAGGGGACAGGTTTGTTGAAGAGATGCCTGCGAAGGAGGCCTCCAGAGGGCTGCCTCTGCTGCTTTGCAAGGGATGAGCTGAAGAGAAGCACCTGCAGGGGTGCAGGGGGCAGGGCGGAGATTGTGCTGCCATAGTCTTGTTCTCTTTGGGAGGGCTGTCCCCTGTGGAGTTGTTGACTCTTTTTAACTGGATTATCTAGGTGAATCTGAAAGGACTGAGATGCTCTAATGGTCCTCAATCTCTGTATCTCCTTTCCCTATCTGTGCTCCTTGCTCAGGAATTTATTTGATTTGGCTAGGTAAAATAGAAAGGATATGGGCTTTTTACAGTGGTCCCCAATTTCCATCTCTTTCCCCAATCTGTGCTCCAGGTCTTTTCTGTAACTAGTTTAAGACTGTTAATCACTCTGCCCCCTCCTCCAGCTTTTGGCCTTGTGTGAGCCAGTTTCTAGTCTTGTGATGCCTCCTCTCCACATTTTCTACTCTTAGCCTCCATCGATTACCAAATCATAAGACCCATGCAAGTACAGTTTCCTCATTTTGATCTGACAACAAAATATTTCATCCCTAAACTGAAATGAAATAAATTGCACAAAGTGAATTCCATCAAGACACGTTACTTTAATTATGGAACATTCATAAAGCAATTTTTAAAAATTACACTTTTAATTTTTCTTTAAAAGACACAGTAGGTCTGTTTGCAGAAAATGAAGAAGGAATCTTTCAGTGATAAAAGATGTTTTCTTATAATAGATGACACTATCATAATATTGGGAAATTCTCCCCCCTTGCCTCAGATGGAGCTCCAAGTAGGATTGTTTTTGTGTCAGCTGCTTTATGGTGACACCAGAAAACATGTTGCACTTGGGTGGCTTTTAAATTCTATATTATGATGTGGGAGTGGTTTATACAGTAATTAAATATAGGACTTAAGTGAGGAAATTCAAAATGTGAACGGTAATAAAGGCAGAATCCCGTCTCATAGCCCGGGCTCTCTGGTCACGTGTCAGTGAAATGCAAGAGCCTTGACTTTGGTCGCCACCAGGGAAAACTGCAAGCCTTTCACTGCCTCTTCCCCGGGGCTGTACTTCTGAAACCGACTTGTGGTCTGACTCCTGGCAGGAGAGCAAGAGCACACAATTTCTGTTTGGGTCAACTTAACGTCTTCAGAATGCTGTGTTGGTGCCTCCCTGGGGAGAGAAAGGAAAGAACTTCATGTTCCCAAGGGCCGTCTGCAGCTCTCTCTTGCCTCACTGCCCCTTTCAAAAGGCAAACCTATGGCGTTATGTCTTACTTAAAGCCTTAAGGGCCACCCTGGTGGCGCTGTGGAGCTCTCGACAGTGGTGCCCAGCCGGGGAGATTCCCACATGGCACAGCAGACCTCCCCTGCATCGCCCACTGCTCCCCTCAGCAGTGTATTTCCAGCGATCTGCCTGTTCTGCTCCCCACTCTGTCTCTGGTGAACACTCTCGCCGCCCCACGCCTCTGGCCTGTACCCCAGCTTGTATGCATGAATAAATAAATCTTTTAAAAAATAAATAAATAAAGCCTTACAGCCCTCATTGGTACCCACGGTCCTCAGGATAAAGTCCAAGCCTCGAAACACAGTTTGAGACTCTTGTTACCTGCCCCTCGCTTTCCTAGGCCTCTGGCCTCTCTTTTGTGCTCACTCTCCCTTTTCTCTCCCCTACTTCACCTGGCTGCTTCTCTTTTTTGAGGGCAGCCCTTAGATGAGCTTCTCTCCATGTAGCCCCAACTAAGTGTGCATTAAGTGTCCCTTACAGGGAAGATGGTAGCACCTCAAGCTTCCTGTCACAGTCCTTGGGGCCAACTGCTGAAGTTGCCTGTGTACCTGACTACCCCCCAACCAGGGCGCGATGAGCTGTTGGCCCAGCTCGTATCCTCAGCTTCCAGCAGCTGTGGGCACTCGGTAAATAAGTGGTGAGTGAATCTGTGGCGTGTACTTCTAAGGCAGAGCGGACACTTCCCTGGTATGACAAGGAAACTGAGGTTCACAAATTACAGGGAAAAGCCATGGCCCACACTTGGGCCTGTCTGGCCCTAAAGCCCATCTCTCTCCTTTTTTTTATTGTTATTTATGTCTTTTACATTGTGTATTCCCCTTGGGTAACGCACCACTGATTCACCCATGACCTATCACCATAATCCCTTGTGCTCTTTTCTACCTCATTTTGAGGAGCCCTTATCCTCCCCCTCCCTTGCTGGGTGTCTCTCTCTTGTTTGGCTCCTCTATATTCCTGTTGTAAGTGAAACCAATCGATATTTTTCTTTCTGGCTTATTTCGCTGAGCATGATCCCTTCTAGCTCCATTCATGTTGCTGCGAATTGCATGTGTTTATCTTTTTTGAATGCTGAATAGTATTCCATCGTGTATATACACCACATCTTCTTGATCCAGTCATCTATTTTGGGGCATCTGGGTTATTTCCATAACTTAGCTATTGTAAACAGTGTTGTAATAAACATATGGTGCATATATCCTTTTGGATTAGTGTTTTTGTGTCCTTTGGGTAGATTCCCAAAAGCGGTATTGCTGGATCATACGGAATCTCCATTTTTAGCAGTCTGAGGAACTGCCATACAGCTTTCCATAGTGGTTGGACCGGTTTGCATTCCCACCAGCAGTGTAGAAGAGTTCCTTTTTCTCTACATCCTTGCCAACATTTGTTGTTGCCTGTTTTTTTTTAATGTGTGCCATCCTCACTAGCGTGAGGTGGTATCTCATTGTGGTTTTGATTTGCATTTCCCTGATTATAAGTGATGTTGAACATTTTTTCATATACCTATTGGCCATTTGCTTTTCTTCTTTGGAGAAGTGCCTTTTGAGCTCTTCTGCCCATTTTTTGACTGGATTGTTGACTTTGTTTTTGTTGAGTTGTGTGAGCTCCTTCTCTTTTGGCTGAAACAATAGTCTTAGGGTTCTTGCTGCAGGCTCCTTATTAAATGGAGAGTGGAAGCGCAGATCTGGCTGAACTCTACTTCCTAGAGGGGAAAGTGCTTGAGCAGCCCTACCCACCTCTCACCATCAGGGCCCTTGTTGATGACTGGTGACACCTCGTTGCAGGAGGTAATTCCTTGTGGGCTCTGTAGGAGACGGTGTAGCTGTCACCTCTCCAAGGTGGGAGTTCATATCAGAGGTGAAGATGTAGGTGGTCTCAGGTGACTGTGTGAGGCCTGGGGGTGTCCTGGGGTCAGCAGGCCCCCTTCCCAGCAGGACCGGGGGTCCTGAGTGCAGTGCTGCGGGGCAAGGCTCCTGTGGGTGGACAGCAGCACATTTTTACCTCATGTTTTTTGCCAGGACACAGGATTTACATTGATGTCTGATAAGTTGATTTGGAACACAGGGATTTAATTCTATTCTATTATTTTAACATTCTTTTTGTAAAGGCAATTAAGTACTCACTGGAAGGATTTTTCAGTAATATAAAATTTTGTTCTATGGTATGTAATGTCTCCATAATTTTGCCTTATTCTCTGCATAGGTATATACAACTTACAGAACTCTTATATTTGGAAAGCTGAAAGTAGCCCAGACTTTGAAATTGTGTCTTGTTTTCACTTTTTTTTTTTAAACTAGAGCTATATGAAGCCCTGGATTAAACAGAATCAATTTCTAAATTTAAAAGTGAACAAAGAAGGCAATATGTTTATTTGGATTTAAAAATTAGCAGGAGCAGAGGTTCACGCTAGAAACCCAAACCCCCTCAGTAACATAAAATGAGGTTGACCTTGACATTAACACTCCAAATGCTGCTGTTGTGCCCATACCTGCTTGACTGGCAGGAAGCTCATATTTTCATCCCTATAAGTTTTTCTATAATATCAATGGAACTCTGAAGACATTTAAATTTTTTTTAACCAATTACTTTTCACTTGCCAAGTAGTAGGGAGGTAGTATTAGCAATGATTTTTTTCATTAGTTTCAGTTGATCAGTTCTAATAATAAAAGGGAGTTGTATACATTATAGAAATTTTGTGAAGTAATAATATAATGAATGATAGTCAATTATGATTTTTTCCATCAAGATACTTTTATGAGATAGCTTACTTCCTAGTATTTTCTAATACTTTTACTTGTGAACTATTAAACTTGTGTATTAGGGCAGATTGTGAAGATGTAGACTCTGAGAATTACAAAGTGAACTCCCATTAACCAGGTCAAGAAATATAAAATCACATCATATAATCTCCTTCCTCTTCTATAAGTGAGCTCCAATACAACATTCATCAAAATTATTTCCTTTGCTCTTCATTATAATTTATCAGCTTTATATCACTAAATGTATAATTAAAATGATTTTAATTTTCTGATTTTAAAAATTTAAATCATTACACTTATTTTATATCTTGATTCTTTTACTTAACAATACATAGGCAATACTAAGCTACATTACTGGATGCAGCTACAGCATGGTTATTTTCACTGCTGTATAGTATTCCACCTGATGCAAAGTAATCTTTCTATTTTATTCTTCATATACATAAGGGTAAAAGAGAATAGATTTCATTAATTTTTTCCTTCTGTGGTGGAATTACATTATCTCTGGGATTTTGATTTCTACTTTTATCATGTAACATTGTAACATAAGTATTTTCCACATCATTAAAAATTATTCAGAATTATTATATCAGTTGCTATATTTCATTTATGTATATCCCGTAATTAACCATTCCCTGGGGTTTTTATTTAGATTGCTTCCAATCATGTTACTATAAAGAAAGTGCTAGTGGACATTTTTACACATAAAGATTTTCATCTGTATTTCATAACATTCCCTTAGGTCATTTCCCCAAAATAAAATTACTATTTCCATTTAAAACAAAAATATTTAAAATACAAGGTTCTCTGCAGAAGAATGGTAGGGATTTATTTTCTCAGGAATGAATGAGAGCATATTATCTCACCCTTGATAACATTTCATTCTATCCCGCTATCTTTAAGCGTTTTGACACAAACTCCGTCCCCCATCACTCCTTGCTTACTGCTTTGCCCCTCCCCTTCCAACTCGGAACTGTCATCTTCTCTGCGACATTACTCCTTCTCACCACCAGGCAGCACGCTCTGTCCCAGCCAGACCCTCTGAGTACTGGACTGGGTCCATTCTTGGCCCTTTCACTTCTCAGCGCTTTTGCTGTGTTGGTCCTAATTGTGCCCTCTGTCTTTTTTCTACACTTTGGCCCTCACGGACCTTTCCTTTCCCCCTAGACCCAATGTCTCTGTGTTTCATTCACTAGCACCTGGTCCTTCATTGTTCTGTGCTTTGTCCTTTTCTCTCCCTACAGGTCCCATTGCAGGCCTTACTCTGTGCTTTGTGCACCCCTCCCCGCCTTTTATTTACCATGCCCACCTGTGCAGTCATTATTCCACATTCTTCCCACGTTACCACTCTGGTCCACAAGACGGCGCTCTCCGTTTCGCCTTCCTTTCCTTTGCCCCAGGAGGCTCTCCTTCCGCCCACCACCTCGGTGTCAGTGCGCTGGTTCACCTCCCTCCCGTGATTTTTCCCATGTTACCACCCGGACCCACAAGGCGGCGCTCTCCACTTCACCTGCCTTTGCCCAAGGAACCTCTTCTCCATCCGGCCACTTCCGTATAGCGGCTCCTTTGGCCGTAATTGTTCCATGTTACCACGGCGGGCCACAAGGCTGCACTTTCCTTTCCTCCCTACGTTTGTTTTCACCCCCATTCCCCCCCAGACATTTCAGTTCATCTTTGGAATGTTACACCATCATTTGGCACTTTGCCTAACGGGAGGAGGGAGCAGGTCCTGAGGCAAAGGGAAGGAGGCATGGACGGAGTGCGCCATCTTGTGGAGCGGAGGGATAACGTGGGAACAAGGCGCATAGGGATGACTGTGCTGGTGCGCGTGCTCAGGGGTGGGGCGGGGCGCACAAAGCCCAGAGTAAGGCCCGCAATGAGACGGAGGGAGGGGAAAGGGCGAAGCACGGAACAGTGAAGGACCAGGTTGCAGGGGAATCAAACAGAGACGTCACCGAGGGCCTGCAGGGAAAGGAAAGCGCTGTGAGGGCTGGAACAGAAAAAAGACAGGGCACAGCGCAGGTAGGAGCAACCCAGCAAAGCGCTGAGAAATGAGAGCACGGAGAATGGCCCCAGCGCCGAGCTGACTCAGAGCCGCGCAGCCATGCAGGGCGCCGCCTAGTGACGAGAGGGAGTAATGTGGCAAAAGCGGGGACTAAAGATGATATGGAAAGGGGCGGGGTCAAGCAGAGAGGAAGTTGTGAAAGGGGAGGGGCGGGAGCGTTGTGTCAAAAGCATTGAAAGTACAAGGTTTTGTTGGTAAGGACATCGGTAAAGATGAGATGAAATATGTCTTCCTATTCATTCCTGGGAAAATAAATTCATAACCCCCTTCTGCAGAGATCCTTGAATTTAAAATTATGACCTAAGGAAATGCTGTGAAATACAGATAAAAGTCTGTGTAAAAATGTCCACTAGACCTTTATGTATAATAAAATATGACTGGAAACAATCTAAATGAAAATCCCAGGTAATGGTTAAATAAATTACTGCAGATACATAAATAAAAAGTAGCAATTAGCTACAAAAATTTTGTGTATTTTTTGATGATGTGGAAAATAATTATGTTACAGTGTTAAATGATAAAGTAAAATATAAAATCCCAGGGGTAATGTAATGCCACCAAAGAAGGAAAATGTTGAAATATACTCTCACGTTATAGGTATGTAGAATGGAAAAAGTATTACTTTGCATCAGCTGGAATATTATACACAGTGAAAATAATTAAGGTCTAGATACATCCAATAATGTGTATTAATCTTGCCTATATTTTGTTGAAAGAGTGAAGATAAAACCAATATTATGAGTTATTTAAATTTCAAACAGCAGAGAAAATTAAAATCATGTTTTTATTATACAGTTAGTGATACATACTGAGATCATATTTTTTTAAGATTTATTTATTTATGTATACAAGCTGGGGTGTAGGCCAAAGGTGTGGGGTGGTGAGAGAATTCACCAGAGACAGAGTGGGGAGCACAACAGGCAGATTGACTGAAGTACACTGCTGAGGGGAGCAGCCAGCAAGGCAGGAGAGGTCTGCTGCGCCATATGGGAATCTCCCTGGCCGGGTATCGAACTAGAGCTGCAGTGGCTCTGGATAGCTTCATAGCGCTGCGCTTAACCCGTTGTGCCACCATGGAGGCCTGAGGTCATATGTTTAAAGATCGAGGTAAATAATTCTGATGAAAGGCATATTGGTGCTTACTTATGGAGGAAGAAGAATAAAATATTTCACTCTAAATCAATTTGTCAGCTGTCAATCAAAGAATATCACTAATACACTGCAAACACCTTCACAATGTATATCCATGCACCCTTTTTAACATGGTGAATTTCAACCTAGCAATTATTTTTAAAAATGTTAACTGAAGCTCAACAATTTAGCAATTTTGAAATTGAATCAGGCACAAACCATATAAATATTTACATCATTTCCTCCTTAGGTTCTGGGGACGCTTGAGCCTTCTGCATTGCTCTCAGAATTTTTAGGTTAACTTTGTTTTTGGAGAAGACAGGGATATTTGTCTCTATTTCAGTCTGAAATGCCACTGCCAGGTGACTGGCCACTTTCGCAAGAGTTCCACCCTCAACTTCAAGCACTTCCCAGGGATGGGCCTTGGACTGAAGTTCGTGCTGGTGGGATCCTGGTCTGTTCAGGACCCAGCAAGGAGGCGCCAGCTGTGGTCTGATCTGGGGGTCTCATTGGGCCACCAGAGGACAAGGTGAGCCCAAAAGTGAAGGGAAGGTGAGGATCATCTCCCTGTGGAGACGACTTCAAGGAGGAGCAGTCAGAGGAGATAGTGCGGGCAGGGCTGGATGTGGAGAACTGGGGCCTTTGGGGCTTATTTACGTGCATGGAGGAACACAGGGATCTGATTCCATTCCTGAGCAGCCCACTGGGTCAAAAGCGGTGTTGAGAAGGAGTCCCATAAGACCCACGGGCACACGAAATTCTGATCACTGCTGCACAGCTCTCTGTGGAGAGAAATCAGCAAAAATAAGGTAAAAATGTGCCGCTGCCACCCACAGGAGGCTTGCCCTGTAGCACTGCACTCAGGACCCCCTGCACCTGCTGGGAAGGGGGCTTGCTGGCCCCAGATGGAGGCCTCGCACAGTCACCTGAGACCACCTACATCTTCACCCCTGATCTGAACTCCCGCCCTGGAGGGCTGTGACAACCACACGTCTCCTACAGAGAATCACCGCCTGCAACGAGGTGTCACCAGTCATCAACAAGGGCCCTGACGTGAGAGGTGGGTACGGCTAATCTAGCACTTTCTCCTCCAGGAGGTAGAGTTGTGTGCTAAATTCACTACTCCACCCTATGGTGATTATCTTTGTGCACATCCTCCTAAGGTACTGCAAGGGTTCACTTGAGCTAAGCGTTTCCTGGGTACCCGTTCTTCAGAAGCTACAAGGTAAAAGGTGCGGCCACTGCCCTAAGAGGCTCCCAGTCTGAGGCAGGGAGACTGCGGGAGATGAGGCCTCTGCTGGCCAAACGCGCCAGGCCAAAACGGGACAGGGAGAAGCTCCCCACACACTCACACCTGAACAACACTGTGCTTTAGCCAGGCAGGGAAGAGGCCCTGCCTGCGAGGGGCTCATTTACTGTTGGCTCATTCAGCTTAGTTCATTCGATTTGTGGTGATTCCCCGGAAAGTCTCTCAAGCAGTGGCAGCTGGTTCTTATTGCCATATTTTTACCATAGTCACCTCAAGAGATAAATCTGTCCGTCCTGGTGTCTAGATATAGTGTCCACAAAAATAGTACCTGTTACCTATAGCTGAAGTGGGCAATACACGCGTAAGTTTTCTTGATCTACTTACTTCACGGCAAAAAGTTTTTGAAAGCTTTCAAAAGGTGACATTTTGCTCACTCAAAACAGGTGTGCACATTTTGGCAGAAAGTATACCTGGCAGTTATTAACATAATACACCTGCAGGAAGTTAAGTTTTCATTGAGTTTGTAGAATCATCCAGCATTTCTTCCAGTGCTGCCACTGAGACCAATGAAACTCGTCATCACATCCATGTGGTCTGATGAGGGATTACTCCAAAAAGGGTTTACTCCCTGCTTTGGGCCAACCCTGTTTGGCTGGGCATTTACCCACGAGGGAATGGGTAACTTTGGGTGCTTGATTTGGAAACTTTATTCTTCCTCTTTGTTGCACACTGATTGTATTCAAGTTCCTTTCCATTAAAGGTCTTATGCACTAAAGTATGTTGTCTTGATGGAGTGGATTCAGAACCTATTTAGAATGGGCAGGTTTGGGGGCTCTGAGGGCCCCTCACCCTGCCCTGTAACTTGCAGTAAAGCAAGTGAGAATGACAAAGACAAGTAATCTCTGTTTCCATAGTAGGTGAGAAAACAAAGTAAAATTCTTAAAAGAGCTTCTCTAAAGATTACTGGACTCTAAGAAGCACACCAGGTTCTGAGGTTAAGAGGGGAGGGGAAGAGAGGAAAGGCCAAAGGGAAAAATGTCAGGTACTAATAGGCATGATGAAGGAAAGCTCTGGAAAACAGATTGAGGTTACAGAGGTGCTGTTATAGAGTGATGCAGGGGGGTCTCTGGCGAGGGATTATTTGACAATGACCTGAATGAAGTGACACAGTGGGTGCTTCAAGCAGCGTGAACCTCAAGTGCAAAAGCCCTGGCACTTGAAAATGTGTGGTATTTTGAGCAAAGTTAATAGGGCCAATGTGTGTGTATGTGGGGGTGGGGCTGGGGCTGGGTGGGAATTAAAGCTAAAACACTGGCCTGTTTTTGTAATGGCCATATGATAATCTGCCATAAAAATGATAATTTCATTTTTCCCTTGGTTTAACACCATCTATCAATCAATCAATCAATCACTATTGCAGGGACGTGAAAACCGAAGTGAAACAGGTCAAACAGGAAAGACCACCCACATTAGAGGCATGTGCACACATTTAATACATCAAGGTTGTGAAAATGAGGAACAGTCTCAAATGAGAAAAATCCATCAGAATGGAGTAAAATTTTTCACACCATTGGAGCAGGTGTCAAAAGTTGAAATGGGCCTATGGATTGGATTATAACATGCGAACCAAGATGACTTACTCTTGGGGCTGTGTGCTGGGTCCCTGGAATATTTTGGTTAAATACAAAATGGAATATTGCTATGAAAACACAGGGAATGTTTCCTGTTAAGTATATGGTAAAGGAGGAATCTGAGTATAAGATAGAGTGTACTGCTATTAAAATTTCCTGTGCATTTGAATTAACTGTAAAGTAAGTTACTTTTTAAATGTCTCTCCAGAAAATTAGACAAGACACTGAAATTCTTTATGGTCTTTACTGGACCAGTCCAGTCCATCCAATGTCGTGGAGCTGAGTGTCTTTGTAGCACTCTGGAGGGTAAGGGAGGATTGCGCAGGCTTTTTGGGCCGTTGGTCTCAGTGGCTGTCGCCTGCGGCCTTGAATGTAGGAGGCGCTTGGGAGCATGGGCTTGGGGTACTCTTGATGGTGCACACCTGGGAGTGTGGTGTGGGCATGTGCGAGTGGGCACACCTGAGCTGAGAGGCTGAGCCTGTAATGGCGGCATCGCAGAGGATGAGGTGTGGCTGGGCGCTTTCCCGCAGAGCGCCTTGCAGAACGGCTATGAGAGGGCAAGCAATGGCTGAGAGAGGAAGACACTGCAAGAGAACGCCGGAGAGAGCCCAAAGAAAGAGTAAAGCTTCACCGGGAGCTGGGAGGCCTGTTCTGCTCCAGCTCGGAGTGCCCAGAGAGAGTAAGTAAGCTTCACCGGGAGCTGGGACACCTGCCTCCTGGCCCCCCGGCCCCTACCTGCCCTGCACCTGCTCACCTCACTGCAAGTGGTGTGGAAAGAACATAAAAAGGCTGAAAAAGCCACTGAGGGCTCCAGGACTCCTCCGTTACCCGTCTGCCTGGATCCATAGGGAACCTGCCCCGGGCCAGCTGCCGCTCCAATTGGCGTGGGGCGTGGGGCGTGGGTCAGCAGGATTCAACGCAGACTGGTATGGAGACCTCGGAAGACCTCAGGAAGGGGGGGTGGCTGGCCCCTCTCTGTGGGCGCCTCCTGGATCCCCAATGCAGGGGGAGAGGACTCTACACACGGTGGGGAGGCATTGGACAGAGGTGGTGCCTGCTTGGAGGCAGGACTGTGTGTTCCCTCACAGCTCTGCCACTGACGTCCAGGACAACGCTGGAGGCGCCATGGCAGCAAAGGAGGCTGACAAGGTCCTGGTGCTGCAGGACAAGCCTTGGCATGGAGGAGGAGGCGGCCTGCGAGGATCAGCCCATGACATCCTGAGGCCGCAGACTCGTCGGGGAAGAAAGATGGCCGTGATTCGTCATTGGGAGCTCGCCCAGTGCTGGAGTAAGGGCCACCAATGAACTTGGACTAAGGGTTCTGCCAGAGGCTGGGGAACTTTGGCAGGTTGATGTTCTGTCTGTGGCACCCAGGGGATGGATAAGGTCTTTTGTACACCCCAGAGGATGAAAATCGGGAGGAGGGAGAGTCTCGGTGGGCTAAAGCAGCCATATGTGATGTTCTCTGCAGCCAGGCGGAGAGGTATCAAAAAGCCAACTTAGATAAGGCTAGAAACTGCTGTCAAGGTTGGGAAGCCCTTAGTGGTTGCGAAACAGCCGAAGGGGTGCTAACTACGGCAGGGGACGCTCTTCAAATTCCCGGTGGTTCACTTTAGAACAGGGTGAGGTGCTGAGGAACCCAGTGAGGAACGTGGCTTGTGGAGGAGACCACAGCTGAAGAGGGGCAGAGACGCTCCACCTGCGGAGCTTGTGTCCGTGGGCCCCGACCCTTGATCACGTGTAGGGTCTGCTTATCACAGTGGGGGCTATGAAAGCCCAGTGTTGGAGTGACGTCAGGGAGTACCCCCGGGATTGGCGATACCTCCCCAAAGTGCATAAAGTGTGTCTTCAGTCTCAGAACGCATCTTGGGGGTGGGGGTGGTATATGACTTGTGGCTGGGATGGGGCCAGAGAGGCCAAGAAGCCTGATGGGTCCTGGCGCGTGATGGGGGACCCAGGAGTGAATGATGGTTCCCTCGGGGAGTGAGCAGGGCCTGCGGCAGCAGACCTCATCATCCACTGGGGCTGATAATCTTTACTGTTTTGGCCCTAGGTTCCTGTATATGGGATTAGTTGTCTTCTTTCATATTGTATTGTGGCACTCAGGTTCTCTTTACTGTTGTGGGTCATGGCTGCAGAGTTCAAGTAGCCAAGAGAAACTTAGGATAGATTATACGGCGAAAAACACTGAGGGGGTGGATTGCAAGGGAAAGGAACACTGCTCGGCTTTTCGCGGAGTGTTTGTGGCTGTTAGATGAGGCCCTGAAAGCAAGAGGCCTTTGGGAGTGTGGGCTCCAGGTTAACAAGCCTGATGACGGGCACCTGCAGAATGGTGTGGGGATAAAAAGAATGCACTCGTGGGCCTGGGGGCTGAAGCTAGAAAATCAGAAAAACAGAAGACCGAAGAGGACATGGAGGAGAGAGCAGTGGAAAATACGGTGAGTGTGGGGATGAGTGAGGGGAGAGCCTTCAATAGGTCTGATCTCAGCCTCCCTGGTGGCGCGAAGGGTTAAGTCTCAGCTACTGGCAGCCACTGCAGAGTTGGATCTCTGGCCAGGGAGCTTCCCACATGGTGCGGCAGACCTCTCCTGCCTCGCCCGCTGCTCCCCTCAGCAGTGTTTTTCAGTCAACCCTCCCGTTCTGCTCCCCACTCTGTCTCTGAAGAATCCTCTCAACAACCCTGCCCCCCCCACCTCTGGCCTACACCACAGCTTGTATGCATAAATAAGTCTCTTTTAAAAGCGAGGGTGGGGGGAAGGGGCTAGCTGGCTATTTGGACAGTTCCTGATGCCCTCTTGGACTTTTCGTGGGCTGATCCAGGTCTGCCTGAAAAACAGTGCCCTGGAAAGCTCAGTGGAAGCACCAGGCCTTCCAGAAGGTGCAGGAAGAGAAGGTAATGGGCTTGGGGAGTCCTGGGCTTGCTCAGAGCTGAGGGGGAGGGTTGGAGTGGGAACTCTGGGGCGTCCTTACAGGGGGACACAGTCCTCTTGGTGAGTACCCAGAGACAATGCCAGTGTGCAGGGGTGGCCTGGCAGGTTAGAGGCGCCTGGTCAGACTGACTGAGCAGAGTCGGACATGTGGCTCAAAAAGAGGGCCTGGGATGGGGTGGGCCACATTACAGGGACCTGGGGGCCATTTGGCTCTGCCCATAGTGTGTGGTCACTGGGGAGCTGGGAGGCTTGTTCTCGAATAGGAGGAGTGGCCGCTCCAGCCACACAAGGGTGAGGGAAGGGTTTCCCTGTGGGCCAGCCCCTGTGCCAGCCTCCCTGAGCTGTGCCCCCTGCCTGCAGGAGGCAGCGCTGTGTGAGCAGGTGCAATCAGTCCGGGGCCCCAGGGTGCGGCCTGTTCCGCATGGCGCAGGAGTGTCGCGCTGGAGTGAAGGAGCGGGCAGAGACCCGGACCCATGCCCTGCACCCCTCCCAGCTGACAGCGGTTCATCAGGGACGTGACCCAGGTCAGAGGGCCACTTGGGCCACAGTTTACGATTGACACATGATATTCGCAGGCTCATTCAGGCCTCACCACAGCCCTGCCCCATGGAAGGTTAGATCTTTTAGCCAGAAGCCATGCTGGAGCCCAGACATTTGATGTGAAGGTACTGTGTGGACACCCCACTGCTTCCTGAATTCTCTGGCACAGGGCCAGGGCAAAAAGGCAGGAGAAAGAGCGGAGCAGCCCAAGTCCTAGGTGGGCAAGCCTTGCCCAACCCCTTCTGTGTCTGGGGCCAGCTAGGCTAGAACCACTCAGCCCCTTAGGGCCCACAGTCAGCTACCTGGGCCCCCTGAGGGGTAGCCGTGCAGACTGTCTCTGTGGGCTGAGGCCAGTCAGCCTCATGGGATTCATGTTCCCACCCCCGCCAGGCTGAGGACTGGATCCAGAGCAGATCCCGCAGCTGAGGTGATCCCTCCTGGGGACCTGAAAGATCCATAAGACACCTGCAGAAACACAAGACTTTCAAGGCCAAGGTCCAGGCCCATGAGGAAGTCATAACCTCTGTCACCAAGGTAACATAACCTCTACCCCAAAGTGTGGACTCCAGACTCGCCAAGGTCTTTGGTGGCAGGAGCCTGTGATAGCAAAATGCAGAAGGAAGAGGCCAGACACTATCGCCAGCTGTCCCCTCTCTACCCAGAAGGGCGAAGCTCTCCTGGCACAGAGACAACCTTGGATGGGAGACATCTCCCAGAGGCTGCAGATGCTGCAGGAGCACTAGGGGAAACTGAGGCAGATGGTGGCCCTCTGGGGCCAGGATCTGGAGGACAAACAACTTCCTGGAGTTCCTACAGAGAGTGGACCTCGCAGAGGCCCGGATCTAGGAAGATGGTGAGTCCCAGTCAAGCAGGAGCTGGGCTGAGGAAGGGGTAGCCCCAAACCTGCAGTTCCCTGCCTCCCTGACAGAAAAAGCCCTGGAAAAAAATCGCCACCTGCCCCAGCAGCTAGGGGCTCGGTGTGCCCTGGCCGGTGCCCTGAGTGCTACCCTCTGATCCTTACCTCCACAGGAGGTGACGGTGAACTTCGGAGACCTGGGCCGTGACCTTGAGCACTGCCTGCAGCTCCACAGACAGCTCCGCAAGTTCCAAGGGAACAGGGCCTGGGTAAGCCCTGTGAGGGGGAGAGGTCGCCACTGCCTCCCAGCCCCCCTGGGAAATGCCCCTCAGCAGGGCTAGAGCCTGGGCCCTGGGGTCAGCTCTGTGCCTGCTGCCTGCACGTGCTCAGGCTGCCTCACCTCGCCAAGCCCTGCTTTCTTCAGACCGATCGATGCCTACCTGGGCGCGAAGGGAACGTGTGTGGGGGGCAGGGGCTAGTCCAGTCTTGACACGTGGTGAAACTGCACGGAACTCTACCCCACACACAGGTGGGCGTGGAGGCACCAGTCGACTCCTGATCAAATCCGCAGTCTGATTAATAGTTGTGTCAACGCCAGTTTCCTGGTTCTCACCCTGCGCGGCAGTCTGTAAGGTGTTCCCGTTGGGGAGGCTGGGGAGGGTGCCGGGGACTGTTCTTCATTATAGATACGCAGGAAATTCCAAGTAAGTCTTGAAAGAGCGCGTGTATGCCTGGAGAGAGTGGGTACTGGATAAGCCTCCTTGAGCATCTCCACACCCTCACCCCATTCCACCCTCACCCCCACCCCCACCCCCCCAAACATCTATTTCTCTTACGTGGTGTAGAAGAAAGAAACTGAATGAACTATTTACAGCCAGGTGTTAGAGACCAAACGTGCCAGCCTCAGCCCCTTGATAGAGTATAATTTTCAAAAGGCCACAGAGCTCCATTCTGAGAGGGCCCTGGCTCTTGGGGTGTCACAGCTGCTGTGCCACATGCTCTGGTAGGAGTTAGAGGGGCTTGGGGACAGGCAAGTCAGCCTCCGAGTTCCCCTCCAGTGAACACACCGGCAGGGAGCCCCCTTCCCTGGCCACCTCGCATGAGACACTGCCCAGGGAACTTTGGAAATTAAAACAAGTTCTGTAAATGCAGGGAGGCCGTCCTAGGGGCAGGAAGCCCACAGTCCCACCTAGTGGGGCCAGGGGGGGCACAGACCCCACGCTCGCTGTTCCCCTCCGCTCTCTCGCTTGCTGCTTCTTGAGAAGTTGCACTCTTTAAAATGCCCGTCAGTCCATGCCCACCCGTCCCTCGCCTGGTTCTCCGCCAGGGAAGCACACTTTCAGACCCCAGAGATGATTTGGGGGTTTCAGACCCCAAGTTTATCTTGCTCCCGCACCGGGCATGGGTTGGGATGGCCACAGCAGAGGCCACTGCCTCCACCCTGCGCACAAGCTGCTCCTCTTGCAGACTACAGGACCCAGAGGGGCTCAGAGAAGGTGGCCCCAGTGGCCTCGCCCCACGGGACACATCAGGAGCATCGATGACTTAGCACTGCAGCTCCAGAACCGGCCCCCCAGACCGCCTGCCTGCAGCGGGGACACCAACTCAACAACAGGCCACCCCAGGGCAGGGGAGGCAGTAGTGTGGGAAAGGGCTTGGGGGGCCACCTCACTCAAATGCAGCCTCACGCCCTCTCTCCCAGATGGAGCAGTTTCCGTGGCAACTTGCTCCAGTCCCAGAGGAAGCTTGAAGGGGCCCTGGAGATGCCCACATTGTCCCGAGAGCTGGGTGGCGTCATCAGGTAGACTGGGGAGAAGGTGCGCAGTGAGGGGAGCAGTGGGAGCTGCCTGGGCCCTCCCCCGTGCCTCACCCTTGCCGGCCTCTCTCCTTCAGCCGGGCTGCTTGGAGGGAGGTAGCAGCTGCCAGGAGCCCACCAGGGGATATCAGGATCAATGCCAGGCCATAGAAGCTTCCATTGCAGGCTCAGAGGCCTGCTCCCCTGGCTCTTTAGTCCCCCCAAAGTGCCCCCAACATAGTTTTCTCCATTGTGCCTGAGCGAGTTCAGAACCCCAGGAAGTTTGCCCCGGGACTGTGTCAGCCACTGCAAAAAACACTTGGGCTAAACTGGCAGGGGCGGAAGTAAAGAGGCTGGACACAGCCCAAGAAGCCCATGCGAAGCAGATGCCGCCCTGCGCTGGGCACCTGGACCACTCTGCCCAGCTGCCCTTCTCCTCTGGGTCCTATCTCAGCCAGGCCTGGCTGTCCACGCTCAGTCCCCCTCAAAGGGAGGACTGTCGCATGAGACCGTGAGGAAACCCCAGCCCCAAGGCTCTCCTCGAATCTTCCTCCTTCACAGAAGGGGGCTCTGGTCAGGGCTTGCGGCCTGCCTGGCCCACAGAGCCCTGGGGCAGAAGCGTCTTGTTTGCCTTACAGAAGCCCTGTATCCGGCGCCCTTAAGGGAGGGAGGAGATGGCGCAAAGGCAAGTCCTTAGTGCCCCACTTCTCCTGGGGCCACTCTGACCCAGGCCCAGGGCTGCGGGAACAATCTGGAGAGTATGCAGAGGCTGCTGCGGAAACGCGAGGAGTTGGAGCGGGAACTGGGCCCGACCCAGCCCAGGCGGAGGTGTGCAGCTGGGCGTGGGAGGGAAAGCAGCCACCGGCAGTACCTCCTCGGTGGGACCCTGGGGAGTCAGGAAGAGGGTCAGGGGCTGCAGCACCTCAAGAGCCAGCCAGCTCCACTTCCCTTATACCTAGATGTTGGGGGGCTCCTGGAGCTGGAGGCTCCCCTGGACTCACCCTGCTCTCATGCCCAGCCCAACTCTGACTTTCCCTTAACCCCTGGAAGGCAATGTGGCCCAGCTCTGCCAGAAGCCCCGAGGCAGCCCACGGCCTCGGCCTCAGCAGCAGGAGATGGTGGACAGGTGGTGGCAGCTCCAGAGTGGGGCCAGAAGTGGTACAGCCCCCTGGGCCCTGTCCCACTGCCTGCACTGACCCATCTCCGCATCGCAGTCCCCGCACTCCCAGCCTCTGTTCCCCGCAAGAGCATTTTCTCATCCTTCAAATAACCATCCATGTTGTCACCTCATTCATCCCCAGCCCATGGGCCCGTCCTTGTCAAAGGGGACCCGGGGACAGAAGACGCTGGTGGGCACAGGCGAACGAGGGACCCGGAGGCCCTGGGACTGGTTGATGAGGAGGCCTTGCGCCAAGCTCAGAAGTTCAGGGAATGCTGCAGGAATTGTGGGTCTGGGCCAGGGGTTGTGGGCTCAGCTGAGCACCCAAGGGACGCCTGGGAGTCCCGCCGAGGCCGGCGCATGTTGGAGGAGCACCAGGAGCGAAAGGTGAGCAGCGCGGGACCCCGGGGCCTCTCCCCTGCCCTGTCCCTTCCTGTGACCACCAACTTGCTCTTGGGTCTTCTTTCCATCACCTGCCTCTGTCTTGTGTCCCACCCCCTCGCCTGTCTTCCCCCGTCCTCCTCCTCCCTACTGGGGCTCTTCCAGCGGAAGCCTCAGCCTGAGGCCTGAGCCCTGTCTCGCTAAAGGCTGAGCTGAACTCCCAAATGGACCACATCGGGCTAGTCCAAAGCGCCGGGCAGCGGTTACGCGCAGCAGGTTCCGCGCAGCCCGCAGTCGTGCCGCCCTGACGACCGCCAGGCCCTGGCTAGCTGAGCCCAGGAGCTGAACTGCCTGGAAGAGACCCGGCAGGAGCAGCACCTGCAGCCGCAGCAGGCCTTGGAGCTGCCGGCTGGCGGCCTCCGTCCCGTCCCCCTGCGGCTGCAGGGCCAAACACTTCCCCACCACCCGCCACCCTGCGCTCAGCCCCCACACAGCTGCGGACCTGTGAGTCACGCTGTGGCCCCAGGCCCCTGGCCTCCTCCCTGGGGCTACCAAAGGGCCATTGGAGCTGCAGCTACCGGCCCATCCCCTCACTTCCCTCTTGCCTGAGGGCGTGTTCTGGTGGCAGAGGGAACTGGCAGCTGTGGAGAAGGAAGTGGCACGGGTGAGGACGGAGGCCTGCCGACTGGGCCAGCTGCAGCCTCCGGTTCGGGAGGGCCTGGCTGGGCTGCTGAGCACAGTTCAGGAGGCCTGGGCCACCCTGCATGCAAAAGCCCAGCGGTGGGGTGGGGCTGGGGCAGGCTCCAGGGCCGCACCTTCCTCGGAAGCGGTCGGGAACTGCTGCAGGTGGCACCTGCCCTGGCTGCTGGCTCACCACAGTCGGGTGAGCTGGCCTGACTTACACCAGCTGCACTGTCAGGCTCTCCGGCCGCCGCAGAGCCTGCCAGCCCTCCACTCCGCGGCCTTCAGGCAGGTTGCAGGGGTGAGGAGAAGCTCTCCGTACCCCCAGGTGCTGTGGCTCACCGGGGCTTGCCTCTCCCGGCACTCGCTGTGACGTGGAGTTGCTGCTCTGCAGACGCCTTAGAAGTGCTGCTGGCTGCCCGGGGGAGAAGTTTGCCCAGCTGCGGCGGAGGACAGGGGTGAGCGGATGCTGGGGGAGAGCCTACCAGGAACTAGAGACCCGAGGGCTTTTAGGGGAGCAGTCTGGGTCTCCCCACTGTACACAGTCCACCTCTGACCCTTCAGGAAACCCCTGTTCTTTCCCTTGTCAGCTAAAGTATCCTCCCAGCGTCCTGGTAGAGCAGGGTGGCGGGGAGGAGACGGCAGTTGGAGCTAAAGCAGGAAGAGATGAGTAAGGAGACAGGCGCACGCTCGGGGTGGGAGGGCTCTGGGGAGGAAAATTGGGGGCGCGCAGCCCCCAAGCCCAACCCGTCTCCCTTGTTCTCAAGATGGACTGGAAGCTGCAGGTGAAGGGCTGCAAGCAGAGAGCGCTGACAAGGGCTGGCCTGCTGGCAGAGCCTCTGGGGAAGTTGGTGGCCGAAAGCACCGTCGGGGAGGCGAGGGATCTGCCACCGGCGCCCCCGTCGGGCTTCCCCTGCATGTCACCTCCGTTGTCCCCCTGGAGCAGGCAGCTGGGCAGCAGGAACCCGCAGTACCGGAGGGCGCCCTGGAGGGGGGCCCACACCCCAGGGGCTGGGAGCTCCTGGTGTGGGAGTTACGGGGCAGGGGGCGGGAGGACGCGAGGGAGGAGTGGGTACCCAGCCCTCTTTCCAGAGCGGGCTCTGTCCTCTGTGCTGGCCTTGACATTTCCTGGGCCCCATCTTGTACTTTCAGGATGCAAAGGCTGCCCCTGCCGTGAGGGCGCCCCTGCCCAAGCAGCAGTTCTTGCATGGTGGGGGAAGAAGGGGGTTGAGTGGAGGCAGGTAAATTCCAGGAGACGCCCTTCCCCAGGGGCCCCCCTCCACAGAAGCACAGGAGGGCCTCAGAGGGCCCTCTGGCACCCTGATGAGGTAGAGTGCCCCCTAGGCCCCTGTCCTCGTGGTGTTTTGGCTTATTGGGGCTACATCAGTTTCTGCTCCCACCTAGGTAGGGGTTGGGGCCCCTGGTTTTTGCTGTCCTAGAAGTTGCTCCCACCTCCCTTTTACTTGGGGCCCCTCAGTCCTGTCACATCCGGGGAGGCCTGAGCACATACTCTCCACAGCCCGACTCTGTCTTGGGGCAGTTGCTATGGAACCTTAGGGGGCAGGTTCCTGAGCCTGTTTTAGGACAAGTGGGGATACTAGTGAGAAAGGGGCTGAGAGGGGAGGAGAGCGGGGAAGCTGGTACGCAGGGAACAGTGGGAAGCCCGCACACACACTGTTCATGGCCTGTCTGCTCTGAGCTAATTTTCCTGCCCGAGGACAAGGCTGGCGGAGTGCAGGGAGCCAGCGCTGTCTGAAGACCAGCCTCGGCGCAGTGGGAGGCGCGTGCGGCCAGGCGTCCGGAGGGCGAGAAGGAGCACTGGGCTCCTGGCAGCAGTGAAGGCCTGCTCACCGCTGAACTCTGTTCAAGTTGCTATAAAAAGCCAGCTGGAAATGAAATGCTGAAGTGGTTTCTTTGGGGGGTTAAGCCCCGTCTTCCAGATTGCCAGCTCTGATTAAAGTGCAACTTAAAGATTCAATTCCTGCCTCTACTTTATTGGCATTCGATGATGGGCCTGGGCTCTGGTCTTCAGGTTGCAATAGCAGGAGAAAGGTGAAATGATCATGGCGATCCCTGCCTTTGACCTCAGAATGCGGCCTGTCTGGGCTCCATTTACCTCACAGGGGGCCAGTGGGAAAGGCAGAGGGACCACCATGGGAAGGAGTTTGTGACAGTGGCCCTGATTCAAACTGTGGGAATAGGAGGCCCCCCCGTCACACCCCTACCATACATACACACACACTATGCCCCCAC